>JANHGB010007721.1:31920-64193 GCA_026283785.1 Coracopsis vasa
ATAACAATGGTAAACTCCAGGTGCACCCGGTGTGACACAGGTACGTGTGTGTTTAATTTGATGTGTTAATTAAACTAAAGATTCTAAACTTTCAGCTGCATTTCCATCAGGTAAAGCTGAGCCATTACTGTCCATAGATGCTGAAGGGTTTTCTTCTTGCCTTGTGCTGACAAGGCTGAGAATAGCTTTGTACAGAAACTGGTACTGCTCCTGGGGAAGAGAAGAGGATATAGTCAGTGTGTTGTCAGAAATAATAACACTAGATTGTCTCCTCAAAATTAATTAACAGCTGATGTGTCAGGCTGTTAACAGACTGTGCTCCACAACTTACTGTGTTACTTAGCAGCTTTATTAATTTTCTGACTAATGTCTCCCCCTGTACACAATGCAAAGCACATGAAGGAACACAGTACAGGTAAGGGAGGAAACCAAGTTTTAAAAGGAATATTCTGCATTGAATCTGATCCTTGTTAAAGTCAATTGCGAAGTTCCCTTTAACTGAATGAGGTCAGGATTAGGGCTACTGCATGTCTGTGGGCTTTCCCCCCCTCCCTTGAATATGATCTCATTTTTGCCCTCTGAATTCTATCCAGGAAGATTTTTTCTCTTTTTTATTTCTGGTACTTGCAGTTAGTGTTTATGTTTTTGAAGATCCTGCCAGGAAAAGGAGGTAGAAGAGAGATGAGACTTCGTGGGAAGATTCACTGATGCCATTGCCTAGCTGGGTGCAGTGGGAAATGGGGAGCACCAAAGGTTAGCTGGCCTGCAGAGTGTGCTGGGAAGGGGGAAATAGCAGTAGGCTCTATGCAGGGAGAGCGAAGGCTGTGCTGCACCAGGTAACTGTGGATGCTCTGAAAGGGCAGGGGAGTATTTTCGGTTCGTTGATGGATACATGAGGATAAAGGATTTCTATGATGGAAGTTTCTATGACGGAGTGAGAAGGCAGACTAAATAGAGTGGGTTTTGGACTATAAAGCTGGACTAAGAGATACACGGTAGGAAGAGCAATGAATGTGAAAATCTGCAGTAGCAGATGGGAAACTGGAAACCTGAGATACAGTGCCCAGGTAATTGCTGGAGGCTCCTGGGGCAAGAGCAGTGAAGGTCCTGATTGTGCTGCTGGGGTGGGAAGGGTTTCCATTTTCACTCCTTTGTCAGCCAGTCTCCTCAGTCTGGTCTAGTGGGGCAGGGCAAGGGGCGGACACATCTGTCAATCTGTGTCATGTCCTGCTTTTGCTGTCATTACCTGTTTTTTCTGTCAAAAATGTGATAACTCTAACCCTAGTTTCGCTCTTAAAATGTTATTATGCTCACTGTAGCTCTATAGCCATCAGATTTGTAGTGGCACGACCAAAGGGGCAGGGTTTGTAGTTTTTCATTTCTGTGAAAAAATTTTCATTTGTAGAACACTGACTTAGTAAGAAAGTCTCATTTATTACACTTTTCAGGTTGTTTGCTTTGGTTTGTTTGTTTTTTCTTGTGACAATGGTGTCAAGTGACCGTTCACTGGATCATGAAATATCAAAGTCCACCCTGAAATGGAAAACTAGGGTAACTACGTCAGGGTCTATTTGGAGTAGGGATTTATTTCTGCTGAATAAAACCTTTATTTATATGACAAAGTGCAGATCTTATGATGCTGGTGGCAGCTCTGCACATTTTGAATATGACCACTTGATAATCACTTGATGACCACTTCACAGGAAACACTTTGATTTGGAATAAGCAGCAAGTTCACTATGGCACCTCTGGAAGACAGTTTTGATTAATTCATGCAGAAATGAAGATGCCAGTGCTTCAGTAATGTTGCCTGAAGATTTAAGCATGCTAATAATACCGCATAGAGGAAAAAGAATATACACACATTTTACTTATCACTTACAATGTCTGTAAAGACTCCAGGCCTCATCAAATTGATCATCTTCGCTACCTGGTAGACATCCACTGAATTTTCATTTTCCAGTTGATGCATCAGTGTTGTTAATGCACAGAAAGTGCCTGCTGTCACCCCTCCATGCCTTTGTAAAGTTAGAAACACAAACAAAACACACACACAAAAATGTCTCTGGAAACCGGATCAAGTTTGTACAGCTGCAGATCACACAAAACCCAGGGTAAACTGGTAAGGTTAATTTCTGTCATTTGATCATTACACTTTCTGAAAGAGGCCTGCTAAGCAGTGCCTGAACACAACCTTTGCAGCACCTGGCTACAACTTCTGGAGAGTCATTAAAAGACAGTCTTAGAGTTATTTCTTTACAATCCTCTACTAAAGAAATCCTGAAGGCCTCAGGTCCGTCAGTATTCCAACATTTCATTACTTTTGGCTATTATTAAACAGCTGGAGAAGGGTAAGGTACCTCATCTGAATAGTCTAGCTTCTCTCAGTAAGAAACAATGAAGATCTGATCGATCTCCTTCCTCTCCAGTGCCCTACTTGACAATCACCCAGAGTATCAAAATGATAGAGTTGAAAAGGGAACACTGAAGTGTGATAAAATAAAAATGCTTCTCTTACTAATGCTGCTGAAACAGAAGCAGCAGCACTGTTGTTAGGAGCGGACTTTGTGCCTTGTTTCAGTGGCTTTCACTCTAAATGAGATGAAAGGATAGCTCTACAGACAAAAAAACATCAAAAGAAACTGAAAGCTGCAGTTCTTACTCATCATGTACAATCATGGGTCCATCACGGTTGGAAGTTTCCTCTTTGATGATGCTGATCAGTTCAAATGTTTTACTAATAGGACTATCAGGATTTGGCCATTTTGGACACTGAAAATGCCTCACTTCAAGTACATAGTCATCCTAAAAGGGTGAAAAAAGCATAAATCAATTTGGTAAAAGATCGACTGTCTTTATTCTTATCTTTCATCCCATTCCAGTCCTGCTCCAGTTTACACATACAGAATTCCACTGCTGTGGAAGTTAGAGTACGTAGTCCCCCTGTCACCACACCCACATTATTTATAGAGGTTTCTCCCTGGGTGTTTCAAGGATATGGAATTTTATCACTCACATACAGTGGAAAATGTAACAAAATGTAGGCATTACCTTTAACAAATCAAGTCCTGAGTTACGTGTTTATGACTGTGTTACCTGTGTAGCTTCTAAAATAAAGTCTTGGATTATGAGCTTCTCCTCATTAGACAAACACTTGTGTTCTTCAGCAATCATCGTAACTTTGAAGGTCTCACAGTTTATTGGCTCATCTTTGTTTGGCCAGTATACAAATTCATCTTCAGCCTCCGGGAAAAACAAACAAGCAAACAAGACAAAAGTAAGTAATGTTGAGCTCTTAAAATCAAACTTAATCCAACATAATAAATAATATGTAATCAGTGCAGCCAGCTAGATTTAAATTGACAAGAATTTGAGTGGGATTACAGGCATCACAAGCAATGGTTTTCAAACACCTCTGTAGTGATCCCAATCAGAAGACCACTGTATCCTATGGAGATAATGACTCACATAACCTACATGTGCTGTGCTGTGCCACACGTCCAGCCTGGCCTTCAGGCTGTGTTGTGCTGCCCATAGCTCACGGTCACAGGATAAACCCAGCTGGTGGTTTGTAATGTGGGAGCCCGCAGGCGGCTCCCATGGTACTGATGAGTACACCACTTGCATGGCTTTGGGATTATCTGAAAGTGCAGTAAGAAGTTCTCAAGAGAACAACCTGCCTGTTTGACAGCAGAAATGAAAAACAGAGTTATGTTCCTTTAAGAAAATCCTCTAATAGCTTGAATGACCAAAATGGGGGTAACCCTTCCATGGATAACAGCTGCATGTTATGATGTACCCTGATAAGAGACCTATTCAACTCACAACTTGGGGTTCCCAGCATCTATCTGATGTGATGTAAGTTTACCTCTCCTTTATAGTGTTAGCTCTAATAAGTAGCATTTTAAATGATACTTTACATGGTCTGAGTGCCTTTCTTATTTGGATTATAATGGACCAGTGCCTCCTGGCAAAACAACCTCCCTTATCACAAGGGCTAATTTAAAAATGTGTCTTAGTTGTACATGTTTTTCCAGTCATGCAAGATTCTCCAAAATATGGCTTTCCTCCAAACTCATTACAAAACATTATGTCCTTTCATACTTCAAGATTGCTCTAAGTACCAATCTAAAAGATCTCAAGATATTCCTGCATTTCGAGTAACTGCAAAACATACTAATTTGTTATTAAATTACACAAGCAGGATGAAAATGTGTTTCCTTTGCTGTTTAGAGTCAGATAAATCTCAGGTAAATATTTGTTTGCAACTTTAGGAGGTGAGCAAGAGAATCACAGAATCATTTAGGTTAGAAAAGACCTTTAAGATCACCAAATCCAACCATTAACCTAGCACTGGCAATTTCACCAGTAAATCATGTTCCTAAGTGCCATATCTACATGTCTTTAAACATCTCCAACGATGGTGACTCAACCACTTCCCTGGGCAGCCTGTTCCAACGCCTGACAACCGTTTTGGTGAGCACATTTTTCTAATATCCAATCTAAACCTCTCGTGGCACAGCTGGGGGCTGTTTCCTCTTGTCTTCGCTTGTTATTTCAGAGAAGAGACCGACACTCACCTCGCTACAACCTCCTTTCAGGCAGTTGTGGAGAGTGATAAGGTCTTCCCTGAGCCTCTTTTTCTCCAGGCGAAACAACCCCAATTCCCTCGGACACTTCTCACAGGACTTGTGCTGCAGACACTTCACCAGCTTCACTGATCTCCGGACCCGCTCCAGCACCTCAATGTCCTTCTTGTAGTGAGGGGCCCAGAACTGAACACAGGATTCAAGGTGCAGCCTCACCAGTGCTGAGTTCAGAGGGATGATCCCTTCCCTGGCCCTGCTGGCCACACTACCTCTGATACAAGCCAGGATGCTGTCAGCCTTCTTGGCTGCCTGGGCACAAGCTGGCTCATGTTCAGCCACTGTCCACCAACACCTCCAGGTCCTTTTCCACTGAGCATCTTTCCAGTCACTCTTCCCAAAGCCTGTAGCATTGCATGGGTCTGTTGTGACCCAAGTGCACGACCTGGCACTTTGCCTTGTTGAATCTCATACAACTAGCTTTGGCGCACTGATTCAGCCCGTCCAGATCCCTCTGCAGAGCCTTTCTACCCTCCAGCAGATCAACACTTCTGCCAACTTGGTGTCATCTGCAAACTTAGCGAGGGTGCACTCAATCCTCTTGTCCTGATCACTAATAAAGATATTAAACAGAACTGGCCCCAGTACTGAGCCCTGGGGAACACCACTTGTGACTGGCACCCACTGGATTTAATTCCATTCACCACCACTCTTTGGAATCTGCCATCCAGCCAGCTTTTTGCCATTGCTCCCGGCCCTGCCCAGGTCCCATCAGCAACTGTCATGTAAGAAACAACCTGCTATTTCTCCCCTTACCTAATAATGGCTGAAGAAGCCATATTACAACTGAAGTAAAAGTAAAACTGAGTGAAAACCAACCTCGCAAAACAGACACTTCTGCTGTTTGACTCTTTCTATAAATTATACAGGAATGATTCAATACTTTCTTGTGCCAGTTCCAATCTGCCCAGACAAGGATCTCCAGATTTCCAGTAGATGATTTGGAGATTTTACTCTCAGTACAATATTATTAACATATAATTTTTATTTTTTTTTTATATTTAATCCGAGGTATTGTCTCCTGTCCTGCATATTTCAAAATGGCAATACTAATAACATTCATACATGAATTGGTAACAATCAATCAGCCACAAAACTTACCATATTCTGGCTGTCAGGAAGCATGACTATTAGCTGGGCATTATGGTCCCATATCATTCTCCAGAAATCCTTGATAGTGTGTAGTAAGGGATGCTGGGTAATAATGAATTCATTACTTTGATAATAACCCTGCAAACCAAACATCAACAGACTCAGAACTGATGCCCAACTATTAACATTTAAAGGAGGCTTCTTGTGGACAGTGCCAGAAGCCTATAAAACAAATTACAGCCTTGTGCCTCCTTTGACTTCCTGCAAATATCAGAAGAATATAAAACTTCCAAGGCAGTGTTTTCCAGATGAAAAGAATACATTAAATCACACCAAAATATTTTTTAAAACTTAAAGAAACTTTATTTATAAAAAAAAAAAGACGACAAATGGTTGGAGACTTGAACAGCCAACTCAGAAAGGGAACACATTAACTCATACACACATGATAATTGTTCTACATGAGCCACAGTTCCAGAGAAGCTGAAAACTCGAAACAAATTAAAAAATACTTGAAAGATCTGCAAAAATCCCAGGGGATCTCTTAATTTGTACAGATGTCCCAGATCAACTTCTTACCACGAAAGAACGATAGAGAATTCCTTTGCACTAATGCACTTGATGAAAGATCATGCATGCAAAGCACAGCAGGGAGGTTTCCCATCTCTTTCCTGAATGTCCAGGAAGCATTTACTCCTCCCTCTCAGCTAATGAAGGGGAAAAGTGTTGAAGAAAACCCATGGAACAAAAAGATAATGGAAAGCTGATGAGCTATGCTGCCTTAGGCTGTGCCAGTTTCAAAAGCTCTGTGAGAAGAGCAGGTCTGAAGGCAAGCCACAGTATAGCTATTAAAAACTAATTTGTTAGTTAGCACTTTCATTTCACCTCTGAAGATTCTTCCAGAGTTGGCATTGAGCTTTACTGGTTTTTAAAACTATGATGGGATTTCTGGTTCTACAGATCATTGAAGTATAATGCATTTAACCAAACTTAAAAACAGTAAAAACTGTAACAATAATTCCTGGGGGAAGTAACTCTTTCAGGCAGAGTGAATAATGAAAGAAAGGAGCTTGCAAAATCAGGACTGTGCTACCCAAACTTAGACATGAGGCAGCTCTGAAAACAGCTATACAATGGGACAATGTTTTCACCAGTACAGTTAACTGACTTACCATAATATAAGAAGCATTGATGTAGTCTGTCCCTTCACCAGACAGTGATGAGATACCCACTCTAGATCTTTCCACTGTAAAAAAAAAAAGTCATGATCTAGTATGTATGGTGTAATGACTCAGATATTACAGCAACTATCTCATATATCTCACAATAATGATAACACTAAGCTACATCAATCAGGACAAAGTTCTATTCAGCCATCTATTTTGTTTTCCTATGTGAAGTACTTAAATAATTTCTTCATTAAAAGTACTTTACAGAACACTGCTGTACACCAATGCAGTTGTCTTCAGTTCTTGCTGACGAAAGATTGAAGTCTTGACACATACACATAGTTCATAAATATTTTGCCATGCAAAGAGAAGGTGATTTGAACAAGCTTACCAGGAATGATGGATGAAGTTCGGTTCTTTTCTCTGTTGCACTGTTTGAGTGCAGTTGAATAATCACACTGCTGTGTGTTAGACTGGCTCAGTAACTGAAACAGTGAAGTTAAACAAAAAAAGTAATCAGGTAGCTGTACAAAACCCCACTCCTTCATTAGCTGGATTTAACAGAAGGGTGCATGTATTGCAGGTTGGCTGTCTCTAAGCTTTAGGTATGTAGCTATCTGGCTAAACTACTTAACAAATCATGAGAATATTTTTTTCTTCACTGTTTAATCAGTTAAAATGCTTTTTGAGCCCTAGATTATGATAAATACGTCTTTGAAGGAAATGCTGCTTTATGTTCTCCGTAACCAGCCCCTCAGTGCTTGTTGCCATCCTGGTGTCACTTCCATTTTGCCTGCATAGATATTTGTGTAACTTCAGATTGTCTTGGAGAATGGTAAATGTCTGTGCAGAAAAATCTGCATTGCTATGCAGGCAGTATTAGCTCTTTGTGTGAGGCATCGCTAGATATCTCAGTTATGAGCTTCCTAATTTTCTCTCCAAACCTGTGACAGGAAAATGGGATGGGGGGAATGTCTCATTGACATTCATTGACTCATTGTTTCAACTAATACAATTCAAAAGACAAGAGTATGAGAATAAATGAGTATATACATATATATACCACAATGCTGTATATATATTGCTTAGGCATGAAGTAAGCTTGGAAAGCAGGTTTTTCCTAATTTTTAGGCTGGTTTATTTTTTATTTTTTTTTTTTTTTTATTTTGCTTGCTAGTAAAATGAACTGGATTAATCAGAATGTTCAAAAGAATTCAAAAGACTTCTCTGTGATGTTTTGGCCTGGGCATGTGTAGCTTTTAGAAGCTGTCTGCCTTGGAAAATCAGACAGCAAACCAGGGAAGTTCCATAAAAATGAGTTAGACCAGAACTTTGTTTCATCTAAAACAGTTCTTAAGTAAAACAAGACTCCACATTTTTTTTTTATTATTCTAGGAATTTTAGCTTGCAAAGGAAAATGAGATTAAATGAGACATATCCCTTTCTGATGATATTTAAGCTCTTGAAATTGGAGCTCTAAATGGCTCCTGCAATTTGCACTGCACACTTCATGCTTACATATATTTAAACACTCTGTTTGTGTATGTTTTATTCTTTCATTTGTGTAGGAAAGGTGGGATGCTTATTTCCCAAAGCACATCACAGCTGACATAAGAGGCACTCCTTTTCCCTAGGAAAAAATAGTGCAACATGATTGGATCATTCAAACCACGATGGCAGCAAAGTGTGAAATCCTTCAGTGCGTTGTTGCTCTTCTGTTACTCTGTACTGTTCATTATCTTGAAAAAATACTAGTTACTATGCGTGTGTGGCCGAAATACATCAGAAAATAAAAAATAGTAATATATTGTTTGTGGCCTCATTATGTACTGATATTACCTACAGACATCTGCTTAAGTTCTTTACTTACGATCCAATAGATTATTGTAGAAAGAGTACATGTTGTCCCCCACTATCTTCCTTAGAACTGAAATCCTTAGAGAGAAAGGTTCTACTAATTCATTTCCTGTTAAATTAGGGAGACTAAATTTTGTTTTACCATATAATCTGGAAAACATTTAAGTGTGTTTTGCTTCTCTGGATTCAAATTTATTTGAAAAGGTAGGATTTTCTGTGTTTCCTCTAAAAGGGACCCAGTGAGTGAGCCAGATTTCTCATTCTCCCCATAAGTCTCTCATAGACTCTGGGCTGTTACCCTGGGTCTGCTCTTTCTCTGGGTGGCCAAAGTGTTCACATATTGCCTGCTGAGGTGAAGTCTGTCTTCAAGCCAGGGCTGTACACTGAGGGGAATATGTTGATTGATCAATATAGCTCATGACTTTGTTTTACCTTTGGGATCTTTGTGCAAAGACATGTAGTTAAATTTTCCAAAATCTACTTACTGGCCTATTTCTCATGCTTTTTTGCTTTTTTTCTTTCTTTTTTTTTTTTAATTCCTTCTTTAAGAATATGAAAATAATTACTTTGTCCCAACTGACTGCATGCATTTGTTAAATTATTCTGAATTTAGGCTCAGCAGCTGAATATTAGATAAAGAAAGCTCATAAAAGTTGTCTTAAGAGGCCTATATTTTTAAGTCATTCAAGCTTGCAAGCCTAAAGCTTTTCACATTGCTATCTGCGAGAGCTCACCTTAAATTGTTTCTCCAGTCTGGTCTTTCCTGTTGGTCCAGGTATTAAGAGGGCATTAACATAGGCATGAATGTGAGCCTCAAGGACTTCAGTTTCTTTACTGAGTATTGCTTCAACCAATGCATCGTGAATGAAGATGTACTGCTCCTAGGAAAATTACAACAAACATCTGAGCTCTAATTATTTTCAGATTCCCCTGGACACCTCTGGCTGAGCTGCCACTTCTGATGTTGTCAGTACTTCTTCACAGCGTGATGCTGTGAGTTTTCTCAGAAGTGATCCTCTACAGTGAAAGCTGCCCCTCTGCAGTGGCAGTACACATTTACAAGCACAATTGAACTACACATGCAATGTATATATGATATGATACCAAATCCCCACCACCTGTGGTATCTCATATTCAGAGAAGAGAGTTAAAAATGCAAGCATAGCCTTGAGTCAAGTTTCAAGCCAGCTTGTTATGTGACTCTCCTGCCTTTCTTGCAATAGTGACCACTCCCACTTCCTACTTCGATCCTCCATTTTCTTTCTCACATCCTTTGGAGCAAGTGCCCATGCTGTTGTTGATTACCTTTTTATCTACTGAAAGGCACTGGGGAATTTAACCATCTGTCTTTGAAACCTGAAATAGATTTTCAAATGCCCTGCTGTTGCCCTTATTGTTTTCTTATGGACTTTCACTATTCTATATACAATCTTCACTTTAAAGCAGCTATAATCTTCTGTCTGAAACAGCTTTTTTCTCCACTTTTTATTGCCTAATATCAACTGTTTGATCAGGTTCAGTGAAGATCTGAACACTTAATGGTGGTGCTTCCTTAAAAGAGTCTATGATAAAAATGCACGCCCTGCAAAGAAAGTGCTGCTGTGGGAAGCATAACTTAGACTTTTTCTCTACCGAGTTCTCCCTAATAAACAGAGAAGAACCCATAGACAGGTAATTTCTAGTGCACTGCTATAAGCGAGCCTAGAAGAATGCATCTATAAAAATGAGGGAAGCAAAAGGGAAAGTTCAGTCTGCTGACTGGTTGCCAGTCTGGCTGGCGGTGCCAAAAAGAGGACTGTATCACCTGTCCTCCTGCATACAGAAATTGTCTGTAATAGTCTCTTGCTATATGTATTTCATTCTTACCTCAGTCTGCACCAAGTAGTTCCTTTGGGTACGTATGTGTTTTAAGAATCCAAATATGTTGACTGTCCCTTCCTGCTGAATTTGCTGCAGCATGCTGTCTAACACTATGTATGTGCCTGTCCTTCCAACACCAGCACTACAAAAGAAAAAAATAGTCTTGAGCCTGAAGTAAAACAGTAATGAAAATAACTGTTTCATTTGCACAGCTTTTTCAACAAACTGGTGAGTAAGCAAGATTTTCCTCTACAAATCATTTTGTTGTGAGATATACTGTGCTAAAACTTCAAGAATGGTAATGAAAAATCTTGAAAACTCAACCTTTTCTATGCAAGAACAGATCTAAAGATCATTTTCTCAAATGATTTTTAAAGTAACAATTGAAATAATTGAAACCAATTGAATTAATTGAAACTAAGGGGTTTCCTGCAGGTCTGCAATTTCCAGGCTTCTGATGTTCTTTAGGATACTTTGTCAAATATACCTAGAAAGGGTAGCATGTGTCAGCAGCATTTGGGCACAGTTAACATGCTCATGCTGTTCTATGCTGGCACATACATCACTTTTTTAAAGGGAAAGTGGCATTATGCCACCCACTACAGATGCAGGAGATTTCAAAGACTCCAGACTGAGGAAAAGCTCAGGAAGTGGCAGAGCTGCTGAAGGTACACCCACGAAAGAAAAAGCTTAGTGCTCTGTAGACACAGCTAACACGGCAAGGTATGGTTGAAACCCTTCTTAAAATGATGCAGAAGCAAGGGTTAATCAGCTCATTCCTGTTACGAACTCTGACTCATTTGGCATTAAAATGGCTGTACTGTAAAATTAAAATGCAACTTTTTCTTTCATAAAATATCTGGGTAGGGAGTGCAAGGTCAAGAAGTCATTTTTTCTTATCTAGACATATATGGAAATTAGTCAGCTGTAATTTCCCTCTAAGTTATGAGGAAACATTATGTGTATTGGTACATGTAACTTGACAGCAACACAGTGCTGGTTCTGCATGGTCCCTTACAGGCAGATCCAAGCTTAGTCTGTACATGCTAAACAGGTCATCTAATTTCTTCCACAAAGACGACCCACACCACAGAGGTGGCACAAAGCATGGGTAGTGTGAGCTCAGATTGCAGTAATAAAGTGTCTAAATAAATGTGATATAAAACTGAAAGGTCCACATTATTAACACTCTATTAGATGCAAAAGAGTATGAAGATTACCAGATACCATCTGTACTTGTTATGAAAGACTGAACGCGAAAAGTACCAAAGCATAAAAATAGCTAAAAAATGTTTCATGAAGTCTATCACCTGTGTCCTCCATATAGCCTGTAAAGATAAGTGAAAGTTGCATTTCTAACATGAGATAACTCCTTTGAAATTCCATAGTGCATGGAGACAGGTGAACTAAAAGCTGAACAAAACTGCCTACACAAGCAGAGATGAGTTGTATCTATATATAGGTCTGACTGAAGGCACAGAACTTACCACTGTTCACTTTTTAAGAACTGAATTTAATTGACTTATAATGTATTGCTGATCTCTCAACTCACTGACAAAGATCTCAGACTTGGCATTTTGGGGAAACTCTTATTTTGAACTTCCCAAGAACAGGCAGGATGTAGATAGCAGCAGAACAACCAAAATGTGGAATTTTCATTTTCCAAGCTAAAAACAGATTTCAATCAGATTAGATCATCCCAGAAATAAAATATCTTCATTTGCAGCATTTGTGAGACGACTTTACCTGTTGGCTTCCTCAGAGTCAGCTCCAGAAGGACAGAATTCATGAGGAGGTTCTCTTTCCAAATGTTCCATCAAAGGTGAGGTACTACAGTGGAAAACCAGAACCTGCTTATATATTTTAGAATAACCCGGTCCTTCACGGGCATTGTGAAGTCATTCCAGGCCCTACAAGCCCTTTTTAACCAATTTTCCCTGATCTGCCCAGTTTTAGTGAGCACTGACAGAACACCTGCCTGCACACTGCAGCACATGCAGACCTCAAACCGTTCCCCAGAATGCTCCTCCATTGCAAATGACTGCTAGAGCGCAGAGTAATGTTAAAAACAGCAGAGTTGAAGTTCAGCCAGGAATAGAGTGAGTCTTCTTTTGTGGACAGAGCTCCTCTTAGGATTACAGAGTATCCCTGCACCAAAGAAAGCATGAGCCAAAAACATCCTAACAAGGCATTTGCAGAAATTAAACAATTACTGCTATATCTGTATCTGGTAAGCTCACAGCAGTCAAGAGAGTAGCACAGAAATATGGAAAAAGGTAAAAATAAAAGCATTTTTGAAAAAAAAAAGAAAAAATGAAAAAAAGAACACAGTGCAGAGCAGCAGCATCTTCTTAATGGAGATATACAGAAATAGCACAGACAGTTGATTAGTTGGCCTTACCAAGGATAGAAATATCAGCTAAGGAATTAATCTTATTCCATCAGGAACTGTTAAATGTGAGAGTGAAATTTTGCTTAACCCACCATGGAAAAATTCTTTTTTTCTGCAAAACAAAAGCAGAGTGAACCTTACAGCAGTAAAAACCACACCTGCAATGAACCACAACAGGCCCGACAGCGTGGCGCTTGGCATGTGATGCCTTC
This sequence comes from Coracopsis vasa, assembly GCA_026283785.1. Classification (NCBI taxonomy): domain Eukaryota; kingdom Metazoa; phylum Chordata; class Aves; order Psittaciformes; family Psittacidae; genus Coracopsis; species Coracopsis vasa. The sequence continues at coordinate 45,149 of JANHGB010007721.1, forward strand.
CGCACGAAGGTGAGAACGGGCAGCGTGTATTCTGGGACACCCATGTCAGGCCACTGAGTATAATGGTACTGAGTTACTATACGTCCACTAGACCTCCCTTTCTGGGAACCCTGCAGGAGAAAAATAATTCCATATGTAAGCAGACCACATCTCTTCATAACTTGGCAACACTTCATAATATTTCCATACCCATTAGTTCCTGAATTAGTCGTGTCCCAGTTTAGATAGTATCATGCCACCTAGCTCTGAATATTCCACCTTTCAAAGAGAAGAGGAAGGACCAGTGTCTTCTGTCACTTCAGCTTGCCCACAGAATGGAAAAATGACCTGGCACTGTCCCTTAGAAAGCCATAGAGAAAGGTTAAGAACACTGGAGGGCCTACAAATTACAGCTGCTCTTGATAGTCTCCTGCTATTTCTGCCAATCTGCTCCTCTGTTAGGTGGACAGAAATCATCTCACCCAGCTTCAGTGACCTACAAGAGAAGCAGGCTTGTGCAGACTGCTTTTCTAAGTTTCTTCCCTCAGTGACAGTTCAGAGGCAGGGATACCTTCAGAGAGCAGGTCATCTTGTTCAAAGACTGGTTTCTAAAATAGGCAGAATGAACTACTTGACAGTAAGTGCTGTACATTATGCAATAACTGTACAGGGAGGCTGAGAGACTACCTGTCCTACGCTTAGGAGGCTGAAATAAATGAAACTTTCAGTATCCCCCTCAAAGTAGCCAATGTCACACTGCTGAGCTGAGAGCATGCTAGTTCTGATTACAATAAAACAAGGTGTGGATCCACCCATCCTTAAAAAGGAAAATGGGTATCTGAGGTGGATAATTCAGTTCATACCACATTTTCTGCTAGTTGCTCTTTCTGAAAATGTATCCTCCTGCTCACCAGGCAGGCAAAGGCCACATCAGCTCTTCAATGTGATCACTGATTTTCCCTGATGGTCCTACATTGCACCAGTACTACAGGCCAGAGATTTCTCAGTTTGTTGATCTGGTCAAATTGACAAGCATCTTGGCTGGCTGAGATCTACAGGATTCAGCTTTACGTACACAACACAAAAGAGCTGCCAACTGCCTTAAAAAGTATTCCGAGTGACGCTCCCTTTTGCCTACTATGTTTTCAGGATGCTACAAACCTTTTTGATCTTCGTGTTTCTGAGAGTAAAATTCCTCACAGTGTAATAGGCAAGTACATGAACACTCTTCTGAGTTACCAAGAAGTTCCCATATTCTTCACTACCTTCAGCAGGCCAGTACTGGTCACATTTTCTCTGTTAGAAAGCAAATGAAAAACAGAGAAAAAGACAAAGGAAATAAAATGTCAAACTAGTAAGCTGAAATGTTAAAATTTCACAGCACAGTCAAATACGAAAACATATAGGGACTCTTAATATACTCAGTTTGTAAGCCATGATCTTCAGTGCAAGGGAACAAATAATGTGCATATATTTTGTGCTGTAAGGATCAATGGGTGTGCAAAGATGCTCTTTATTTGGAATACACCAAAAAAGAGAGGTTTAAATCATACTATCAGAGTTAAAGGGCTCTAGTATAGTGGAACTTGCCATTCTACAGGCACTCTGAAATATAAACAACCCCCCCAGATAATCTATAGTAAAAATAGGAATACATTCAAGTCAGTGGAGTATGTGGAGTTTGATTGGCTCATAGCATGGGCAGAGGATACTTTTATCTGATCAGCAAGGGTAAGAGTGAGCTTGTGTGTGCCAGAATATAGAGAGTTTGATGTCTAGCCTTTTGGTTGTGTAGCAGTATAACCTTCTCTCAGAATACGACAAGAGTATGTTTTTACAGCATGGTATTATAAATGAAGTGGTACTCACAGAGTGACCCTCATCTGCATTTGCTGTGTCTGTATCACTGATAGATGCTGAATAGGTCATATGACAAAACTTACATGCATTTTAGGCATTCCTGCCAATGTGTGGCAAATGTGATGCAATGTATCCTTATGTGACTCGAAGGTACGTGCATACTCCCATCACAGAACTGGAGAAACACACATCCTGTGACAGGGTTTGACCTTATTTTGTCACACTGGACAAAGATGTATCTAGTCATGTAGTAGGAAGAGAACTGTGGGTCCCATGGGATGTTAACAGGTAGCAGCCAGTGAATATCCAGAAAATATCGCTTGAACTACAGCCTTCTCCTTTCCAAGCTCTAAGGCACCTCTGAGAAAAAGAATTATACAAGAGCAGACTGCTAGCAGAATGTGGCACAGGGTCCACAGTCTGGGCACTCCTAAATATATACAAGAAGTCTTTTTTCTTTTTTTTTTTTTTTTTTTAGTTAGAACATGGTATTTTCAAGACTTTTGTTGACAGTTGAGTTTAAATATTTTCTTTAGTTCATACTACAAATCCTCACCTTTATACTTTTATACTTTTATATCATAGCACAAGCAACTACTACAGACTGTTGCTCTTTGCTCAGGAAATGCCTAAACTGGATTTCTAAAAGAGAGAAAGGAGTCTACTAGAGGTAGATCTATCAATATCAGAGAAATAGTAATAAACAAAGGTACTCATACCCTTCCTTTCTCAACAAGATTAGTTATCATCACAATAACTTCTATGTTATGTTCCCATATCATTCTCCAGAAATCTTCTGCTGTCGATTTTAGTGGCCCTTGAGCTGCAATGTAGGCTTTTGGCTTGTTATAACCCTGGATTGAAATACAACAAATGACACTTGTCAAATCACAGTTCATGAGCAAAAGGAGGTTGGGAGAAGTATGTGACTTTTTATGTATGTATTTTTAAACAATCTCAAAAGCTTTTAAGTACTTTTGAATTTATAACTATTCAAATTGCAGAAACCCATATGACATATGAATGTAACTGTTATGTCAATGTTTATCATTCCAACAAATAGGATATATATTCAGCTGCCTGTGTTTTGGCAGAATGTTGACATGATAGTGATTATGAGACATCTGTTATGATAGGGGTTTTAAAAAAATGAATCAAGATCATTCACATGTAAATTGCTAGGTAATGAAAACTGAATAAATGTTACGTCAGTGAGGCTTGCAGCCAAATAGCATCTTCCTCTCATGAGATTATCTCAGGCAGAAGAATTAAACATTTACCAAAAATATATAAAAGAACATTCAGGTGCAAAATGCTTCTGAAATGACTCATATCTTACAGAACAGTTTTTGTTTCACAAAACTTCTCAGTCAGCTGCCGCTGCTACAAGATCAAGATAGATTCAAGAAAGAATGGGACTTTTACCTGTGCTTTAACACCGTAGGCTTAACATAGATCATCGAAGTTTTGTGGTTTTTTAACAAAATCTGTAAAATTGTGATACTTCTTTTTTTATTAAGTTTGTTCATCTCCATGCACCAGTTTTTACAGAAAAGGCTATGGATGAATAGGCTGGCAGACAGAAAAAGGCACTTACATCAACATAGTTGGCATTAATGTAATCAGTCAGTTTTCCATCCTTTTCTGCAAGCTGTGTTAATTTAACCCTAGTATGATCATCTGTAGTAAAACAAGGGAGAAAATGAGCATAGTTTTCTGCAAGAGTTATATACTTTCTATAACATATCTTTTTTAAAAATACTGGAATGGGTTTTTACAATACATAAGACTCAGATTGACAATTACATGGACAAACATCCTGTGTGAAGGTATGAACCCCATTCAACACTCAAGTTTGCAGAAAAACAAACTAATGAATCCAAGGATTCAAAAAATTCACCAAACAAATGATCAAGAGCCCAGAGGCAATATCTTCAATGAGAGAACAACAAAACTGAATAGATGTGTTTCAAAGAAATATCTGGGATAGCAAAGAAAGTGATGCAATGAGAAAAAATGTGTGCTGGTTAATGAAGCTGAACTGCTACATTGTGGCAGGGCACAACACTACATAAAACCAGTATATTTATAGTTACGTTTACAGTTACATTTATATTTGACAGTAAATATATCCAGAGATTGTGAAAGCTCCTAGAGAGGATAAATCACCATTATTCCAGCTCAAAGATGTATTAATTTTGGCAATAAAAACACAGCTTCTTTGGCTTTATAATGGCATTATAATGAAATCTTCCCAACTCTGTTTGGGTCATCACAGAGAACACAAATACGTCTTGCTAACACATGCTCATCAAAGCAGCAGAATGCCAGAGGACTAACTTGAAGAGATGTGAAATCTCATGCTACTTCTCTCCAAGCTTTTTGCTGAACAGTAGCCAGAGGCTTCAGTGTATACTGTCTATTTCTTTAAAATACAAAGTGAAGCATTTACTTACAAGCAACAATGTTTATGTATCGATTCTTATTCTTGTTGTCGGGGTGATTAGAGCTGTCTGATGTAATACCTAGATCTACAGTACAGCTCTGGATTTCCTGAAATAAAAAGAATAAAAATGTATGTCATGCTTTAATGAGTATTAAGATACACAAACTGCCCTAAAATACAGTAAGTCAGCACAAAAAGTACCACAACCTTATACCCAATTATCTATGATATTTTACAACTATTTAATTGCTAAAAAAAAATGCAGTGAAATAATTCCTTACCTGATAAAACTCTTTCAGTGTCTAATGAGGGAATGAATGCAAGAAAAGTAAAAAAAAATCAAATTCCACAGCACAGAACAGATGGATAAAAGTGTTTATATAAATTACAATTACTATATGGAAAACAGTTATGGTCATGCAATATATATCTCCATAATAACAACAAAGCTTAATATTCTGATGTAACTCTAAAGGAAACAAGAGACAATTTTCCTGTTAAAATACTGGCATTTGGTTTCCTATCTTTAGCTTTAATGATAGACCTTAGGCTGGTGAAAGCTTATATATCTGAGCAACATCACTGACTTTTAGCCAGATTATTTATCTATTTTACTGTTCATTGGATTTGTTATTGGTCCTTATAACTGCATTAGTTTCTCTGGGGAATGTTGTTGCTCTCTTCACATTCAACTGTAAAACTATTTCTGGAACAGGACAGAGCACTGCTCAGCCAGCCCCATGGTACTCTACTGAAGGACAGCATTACAGCCCTCAGTCTGACAGCAGTTTCTCAATGAACCCAGTGTTTTCATAAAGAGAGAGACAGGCTTGAGAAGGCAGGCACAAAGTCTGTAAGACTCACAAAATAATTGATTTTCTGTTATTGATTTATTTAACTGACAGGAAACTCAAGCATTTATAAGGCCCACATTGTTAAGTAGGAAATACATTGTCATTACTAAAAGTAATGTAATAATGTTTCCCAACACTTTTTTAAGATTTATTTTAACATTAACCACCTTCAGCTATTTAAATATACATATATATATGAGAAAAGTGGGTATCAGTCTAAAAATTAGCTTTAAAATATGAGTTATTTTATAGTAATATAAATAAGAAACCTGAACCACCCCTGTACTCTCCAAGTGTACGCTGACTCTGTAAAGACAATGACTCTATTTCAATGTTTCTGTATCTTCTAAGAAGTTCGTTATCAGTAGAGAAAAGACCAGGACACTATTTCTGGGATAGTCTGTAAAGTTGAAAAGGATCTTCAGGAAATGATGAGGACACTGAGTTTTTTGAAACAGTTAAGCTCAAAATGTTTCAGTTGGTGTTAAGTGTAGCTCAGTGAGAGGCAGTATATTTGGTCTTTGGATCACTGCTGCAATTTAGGAAAAGAACAATTTTAGTTAAAAAAAACAATTTAGAATGAATAATTTGATTTGTGTACTGCTGTTCTCACTTATGATGAAAGAAGCTTGTTACCATTGTATTTACACACAGTCCTTCAACATCTGCTCTTTGGAGCCCAGTCCTGCCAGTGTGTATGCACATGTGTAACATGTACTGGATATTCACAAGCATTTACAAGTTTGGTCCCACAATCAAGTGGATATTCTTCATGCTAAATGAATTGGAGAAGAAATGCTGATGAAGAAGGCTGGGTGAATGACATGGAATTTTTGGTTCATTAAATGACAATACATTTGCTGCGGAAGCAAAAGCAAAACCAACAGATAGGAATTTTTTGATTTTCAGTATTGTTTTTGCAGCAGGAATGTTACAATCATAGTTTAATTTAATAGAGATGACTTAAAACTTGTTTCCATCCCAACTGATGGATTTTGTTATTAATCACTTGTCAAGAATTCCAATAACACATTTTATAATGTTTATTACAGGGAGTTATAATGTTTCTTTCATGTGACTTTTAGTTAGAACATACCTAGCTTTTAATTGCTATGCATATGAATATGAAAAAAATGAAGATCATTAGTTACATACGGTGATAGTAATATTAAATGATGGGAGCACGTTTCAGAATTTTGAAATACCTCGTATGAACTATACACTTTAGAAAAGGAACTGTAAGCTGCTATATATGAAGACTACATTAGCTCCCCCATTAATCAGAAGTCTTGCCATAAGTACTCATTATTATTTTTCCTTTTTTTTTTCTCTGTAAATAGAACAAGCAAATGTGGACAGCTTCTGCAAAATTCAGTTGGCATTAGTTTTGGAAAAGCTGTAGATCTATGTATCTGATAAACCATATAGACTGCATTATCTTTTCACAGTTTATTCACAAGTAATTTAGTATTTTATCACAGGGATAAACATTCCCATTTGCATCCCAGTCCTGTCAGCTTTTATAAACCTCCCTAGTCCTTATAAAAAACAAGTCCTCACTGGGCTCGCTGTACTCATATTTATGAAATTAGTCCCCAGGTCAGAATGTAACACCCAGTTCTCTGTATCCAGGCATTTAAATTTAACATTATCTGTATGTGCTAAAAAGAAAGAAGACATCATAGAACCATACCTCAAATTCTTCAGAAAAACCATTACTTGCATGTAAATCTGCAACATGTTTTGGAAAATGCTTTATTGGAATTGCTCCAACATCATCTTAGGGGTGGGAAAAGACAAAAAATATATTTATGAAAAAATAAAAAGCCAGTGACATAAAGTAGTTTTTATGTAGGCAATCCACACAACATCCTGAAATAAAAATTTTGGCATGAACTTTGGATATACAATTCCCACAAAAATAAAATCACTCTTTAACACCATTAACATTTCTAAAATCATTGTCTAACACTTATACATTTCTAATGACTATTCAGAAAGAAGATAAAGAAAATGCCTTGCTCTGTCTCTAAGACCTCAAAATTAAGGCGCTGATTCTGCAAGATGCTGAGCTTGCTGAGCATTCATAACTCCCTGTGAAGTCAAGGGGAAATGGGAGGATTAGTAGTTTGCTGCAAGATATTCAAAGGGAGAGGGTAGGACCAGGGCTCTAAATAATACCAGTAAAGAAAGAATGATCAGGCAGAGTTGTCTCGGTGCTTTTGGCTGGTTAGTGTTGCACCAGGACTCTGATACAGTACATGGACTAGCTGCATAGTCCCAAGCCTCCTAAAATAATGCAGCATTATGCCAGTAGTATAATTTTAACTGATGTGTTGCATGTTTGCATTGGCATCCAAAGTAAAAACCAACTAATTTTCATCTTTTACTGCATTAGTGAGGACTTCCAGTAGGAACTTTTTCCCCATTCTCCCCATGATTCTATGATTATCTATTAAAAAATGCTATGTTTGATCCTGGGAGTACTGACTGCAAATTTTCACATCAGGCTCTATAATTCAAGTTTTGAGTTAAAAAGTTAAGTTTTAGACTTTCTGGATTTCCATAAAGACAATATCTACATTCTTAACCAGTGAATATGATTCAAGTCACTTCTGGGTTGTGATACCGCATCCGAATCTTCCATCTGATGTTTATATTTCAGGACATCTCCTTTTTACTTTATACAAATACAGAAAAACACTCTTGTGTAGAACATTCATTAGGGATCACATCAAAAACCTTTGGGACTTTCAATCTTCTCTTTGCTACAAATACTATGTAAACAGAGTCATCTGTTCTCTTAATTACCTGTTAAAAGATGACCCTATTTCAGCTAGTTTTGGTTATGAAGAATAATTTTGGTATTTTTTGTTGTTTTGTTTTTTTTTTAAAGTCTTTCATGGATTAAAAATGTGTTTATTTCATAATTTGTAATTTCATTGCTGTTTCATATGAGAAAGAAACATCAAAAACATTGAACAAGGACCTGTTATTTACATCAACAGATGTTCAGCATTTAGGCCACCTAATAATTTTAGCTTTCAGTTACAAAGAATTTGTTGATTTGTACTGAGATCCATCTGGTCTTCCACTTACATGAATGGATGTGAATACAAAAATTGAATTTATCCAGTGAAGCCTAAGAGAAGCTGAACAAATGTGCAACACTATCTTCACACTTCAGAGATGAAACCTGGCATAAAGTATTTATTCTAATAATATGCAAACACAAAACCAGAAGAGAACATAAATGACCCTAGGAGTGAGGACTTTAAAGGAGAAAGACATCTCAGGTTTGGTGTAATTACTGCTTTTTTTCCCTTGCCAGTGATAATCTCCCAATTTAATCACTTCTGACTCCAGGAATATATTTTATATCTATCTGGATGGCAGGTATCACTTCAAACTACTTAATGGATGATAGTGGGTCCTAATATTACCCGGTAATTCATTATTTGTTCTGAATGCATCTGTGAATTATGCTGTGAAGTGCCAGGGCATTTTCTGTGAATAACGTCAATTCTCCTATCTCTGCCAATGAAACCCCAGAAAAGGAAAACTTAACAGATAATGAGATCTATGGAGTGTGCTTTTAGTCACAGTCGTAACAAAAAATTAAACTCAACAGTTACGAAATGCTCTTCCTGCTGCACGCTCTTTGCCAGTATTGCATCGCAGTTAGTCTCAATTGTTGTAAAATCACACTGCTGAAACACTTGTGTAATAGAAAACACAAAACCTGCTCACTTGGTGTCTGTTGCAGGCAAAATAAAACACAAATATTTCCTTAGTGTTTGCAGCTTTTTCCATAAAATATTTTATGTATCTTTCAGTCACTTAGAAATGCTTTTCTCTCTAAGATAATATTTATCAGTATTTCAGAAGGAAAACCTCCAGCATCAGACCACGTATTTTAAGCACTCAGAATAGCTGTCAGTGCAATTCTGTCTTATGACAATGGAAAACACTATCTCCCTGAGGTGAGCTGATCAGGAAAAAAAATGCAAGAAAATTATACAGTTGTATTGCAATATAGTTAATGACAGAGAGTAAGAGCAGAGATATCCTATAGTGATTGCCACTTGCTATTCATACATCATCACGTTTTCTGATATCAAGCTATATCCCTGCCTATTAACCATTTAGAAAATGGTTATGCATCTCCTAACAAAGGCAATCAATACAAGAGGCATTTAAAGATGCCTACAATTCAGTTAAAGCAGCAGCTTACTGTTTGGGATTTATTTAATGAAATGTGCTTACTAGTTATCTACACAAGGGCTGATTTTGCTTCCCTTAGTCATTCCAAGGGAACCCACTCCCTGCGTAAAAGCACACTTTGCAAAAGCATTACTTGTAGAACAAGATATCCTTTTCTTACGGGTGAAATGTGGCTCGGGATCTGCTGCAGAATTAATCTATTTAAGGTGCTTTTTATTTTAGTGAAAAAGCTGAGGGCTGCACATGCTCTTCCAATACTCTTTGTAGAGGAAATAAAAGAAACAGTTTCTGCAAATAACTGTGGTGGATATGGAATCAGAAGATGCTAACAGTATTCTGCACTTCTGTATCATTTTTATGAGAGGCTCACAGAGAACTTTATCAGTAGTAAAACTTGTAAGTTAAAGAAAATGTAACTGCAAATAAAATGCAGGTAGATGAGGTATATATGGGTCCTCCTGGCAAAATGAATGGTCATGTTCTATGAATAGGTGACAAATTCAAGTAACGGCACAAAACCAGCAGAATACATTGTTGGTGTAATCCTCTACTTTGTGAAAGTGAACTGGAGCTATTTAGTGTAGCTCAGATGACTACGCTAGCAGCCATTCCTAGTGAGTCTACGGCTAGATGGCACAGCGTTAGTTTTGAGATAACTCTAAGGTGAGGCTATTTCTCTTCTGTGTTATTTACAGGAGAGAACTAGTAACACTATTCTCTGCCTGTGCCAAATGCACCTGTGCTTATTAGTCCAAGATGGTACAAAGCTCTGGTTTACAGATATTCCAGTAGGTGAAGAATTAACCTATGGACACATACAAAACTGCATCTTCAAATAGCTAGCACGAATCCACAGAACAGTTGACAAAAAATACCTGAGACTGGGAAGATTGGAGCAGGGGGAGCAGAAATCACTCGAGGTGATGTATTATCTTCTAAATAAAAGTGAGCAGTCTGGAAACATTTCCTAGAGGGGGAAAAGACATAAATAAATACTGCAAAAAAAACCAAAACTCATTATCCGAGACCTTTTGGAATTCTGGCATTATTGAGTAAGAAAGAAAATCATGGTTTCGAAAACCAATTTTCACAGAGTGTCAAATGCTACTGCTATAATGCAAATATTCCCCCAACACGCCACCAAATTATGCGTACCACTTGAAGATACTACATTAACTCAGCATAATACGTAGTTCATGCATCTTTACCCATACCAGAGGCAGAAGACAGAGCACACATCAGACATAGTGAAAGCTGAAAGAGGAACTCTGCATCAGGAGCTACTGTAGAGGCTTCATAACAACTCCAAGTACAAAACCCGCCATAGTCTTCCTTGCTTATCCAAATTCACACATGTAATTACTGTTCCCTTTTATATGATTATGCTAGCCTGAAGACGGAGCAGTGTACAAGATCAGTTTTGGCAATTCATCGATAGATCCTACTGCAGACACGGAAATACAGTAAAAGACAACATGTCCTGTAACAGACAAAACGGCAGCTCTGGAACTACTGCGACTGGGGCTAACAATTCTTTTCATAATTTAATCACAACACCGAGGGACACCTTAACCAAGGAGGACTTCCCAGAGCTGACAGACAGAAACAGGGGAATTTATAACTCCAGGAGATGCTAGCTTTGTTGTAAAAACATTGGAATATGAATACAAATGGAATCAACCTTAACTATGACCCACAATACTATTTGTATCTGTGTGGTAATCCAGATGTGAAGATAATAAGAATAGCATCTGTTAAAAGTCCAAGCTATTCAAGGGACTAAATAACCAACTGCTGCTGAAGCACTGCAAAGCCTCCTTAATTAAAAAATCTCCATATGATTAGACATGCTAATAACAATCCTTACTCTGGGTCACTTAATCTATTTGACATATTATTCACTAATCATTACATTTAAAAAAAAATTATGTGCATCAGGAAAATATTAATCTCATTTTATATTTACAAGATTCTGCTTCTTCAAAGCTGTTGGCTGAAGCTATTGTTTGACTGCTTGCTATTTTGTGTGATCACTTTTATTTTCAATTCGTGTGTACTGTTTCTGCATCACTCCCGTAATAAAGTCTCTCACACAATTGTTAGAATAAAATTTTGACGCTACTTTGAGAAATAAACAGGGAACATGTAGATGTTGACATTTTTCCCAGAACCACTACTGTATATCATAAAGACTTTGGTAAGCTTATTTGAATTAAGCTTCTGGGAAACATGCCCATACTCTTGAAATGCGTTGGGAATTTTCTGTCTGTGTACAATGCAGATTCTCCTAAAACACAAGTGGATAACTACATCAAAGGGAAAATTTTGGCATGCAAAACAGTTCTGATGATTCACATGACAAATTCGGAGTCCAGCTAGAATCCTCTAAAAGCATATTTGTGATGTTCATAGAGGACCTTTGCCTTTGCATGATATGTTTGCAGTAAGACAATCCATTATGTACTTAGTTTTACTTACGACAATTTTGGATGCAGACACATGTGCCTGGGGACATATTTCTAATTTTTAAAGAGTCTCCAACATTAGCACCCCAAAGAGTTAGCAGCTGATGAGGTGAGAGAAGTTGTCTCAATGCTAGCACAGTACATAAGAGTCAGTCTCAGGACTGTGTGTGAAATGTCTGTGAGAGGTAGGTGAGTATCAAAGTACTTCAAATCACTAAACACTTTTTGAAAGTGTGGCACTGCCTGTTTGACACAGAGAAGGCTGATGTACTGTGTTTATTAAAAACAGCATCAACCAACCAACCAAGCATGCCAACCAGCCTGACACTTAAGCTCTAAAACCAAAAAATGTCCTCCCCCTAATTCCTACCACTTAAGAAATATGATCAGAGATAAAGTTTCTGGACTAACATTACAGAGTTTTGCCACCTCCTTGCTTGAGAAAAGATTGAGCTAAAAAGAATTTAATTAGCATAATGGCTTTCACATCTAAGCAGTACTTAAAATGTCTTCATAATGTGCCATACATTCACTATCCCTCACTGAGCCACTGTATCTTTAATCTTTAACAAGTTAATTGTGGCTGAAAATAAATTACACCCTTAGCACATTTGGAAGACAAATTCATAGCAGTTGACTTAACCTGTAATAAGACTCATAAATAGGCACTCCATCTGCTTCTGCATCAGCAGTGAAAGCCTTCACGACTAAACCTAATGTTAATAACCATGTCTCGCTAATTATCACTTGTTGTTAATGAAAAAAGTGATGACTATTTCAAACTTCCAGACAAAGGTCCCATCACTCAATGTTAACCCGATTATTTAATTTACACCTTTCATCACAGCATTTAGATCTTCAACCTAAAACTGTAATTTGTAATTTAGACACAGCACTTCTTCAAACACACACTTTATATACGAAGATAGTGCTAAGCCACTGAATTAATTACAGTGTCTGTATCTGTACAGGAAGGCATGCAGTAGGAGCTCTTTGGTTTAACAGGAGAGATACTAGATCTGAATGAATACTTAAATGTGAACTACTTGGGACAAGGTTATACCTCAGACTGCAGAGGACATCGTTTTTCTGGTGTGCTGGCTCTTGGACCTTGGCTGAGGATACGTGCTGCATATTTCTCCCCTGGGGCAAGGACTGCTAAGAACTGGACTGGAATTGTCATGGAGGCAGGCAGCACAGCATGATGCAGGGTGTTCACCACTCACATCGGTTGAGAAAGGGAGCTGAACCTCAGAAGTCAGAGGCTTCTCTGACAGGATGGGTTTGCACATTCACTGCTTGCCCAGAATGGTCTTAGATGCATGATTACTTCTGTCTGTTTTCAGAAGATTTCAGGGTCTTTTCTGCTCACAGGAGGCCAATAGGTATTCTCAAACACTTACTAGAATTTATTTTTAAATGGCTCTGATCATTTAAAGATCCAGTGGATGCAAAGGATCTTTAAATCAATCCTCAATGGATCCAATGATTCCAATTATTCAATTTTTTAAATTATTCCAATTAATTTTAGAATGCTTGTTAACTGAAATTTTTATTTCCAAATTTTGTTAACACTTTTATTTATAATTTGATGTCACATAGTTAAGAAGTATTACCTTTATGGAGGGATGAGTGTAGCCTTTGTAAATTTAAATCTGTTTTTAGTGTGTTTTAGCATGTGCTATCCTTAGAGAGGGTTCTCAGCTCTGTTCCCATAAACCTAACACAGGATTCAAGGCATCAGTTCAAATCATGGACAAAAATATGAACATTCTCTGACAGCTCTGTTTCAAAGATATAGGGTGGTAGAGGAAAGTTAAAATTTAAATGACTACTCAGGGTGTTGTCTGTCACTGGGTTGGCCATTTCTGAAGCACTGCTGTCATGTAACTTCTAGGAGGCTTCATGACAGCCAGCTGATGTTCAGTATGTCTGTAGATACAAACGGACCTGGAACTCCATTAGTAGTTTGCTATTCACATTATAGAGCTAGTCTTTTACTGACATTCACATATCTTTGTGGAAAAAGATTCCTGAATGGTACAGTTCTCACTGACAACTGTTACCATTTTACTACTTTCCAAGCTCTTCTCATAATAACCATTATAACAAGTGATCTGCACAAACAGCCTGACATTTCTTCCTATACATCATTTAATCAGGTTTATTTTTGTTGATGACTTCTATAAACTGTTTCAAAACAAAACGTTATAAAACGTGTAAGTGATTTTCAGTGTATTATATGTCAGCAGAGAAAAACTTCAGTTTCAGTCACCTTAACAAATACAGTTAATTGAAGCCATCCAGAAATTAAAAGAGCAGGGGAAGGAGATTCAAATATCCCTGCTGCGTCTATGCTGCAAGGAGTCATTCAAGCAGATAGATACTGAGAGAGATGGATAGACTTGAGATTTGGACAGAAAATTCTCTCTAAAGCTGTAATAAAAAAATATCTATCCGGACAACAAGGCCATTAAACAGGCAAAAGAATCTCCTTACTTATTCCACTGTAATCTTAATCACGCTGAAGAAATGAAAGGAAAATGACATTGCTTGAAAATTGAATTATAAACACAGAACTACAGTAGTTCAAAATTGTGTATTTTCCTACTGGCAATTAGACAATCTTTAGACAATATTGCCATTAAAAGTTTTCAACCCTGTCAGAGAAATGAATATTTTATCACAGAAAGATTGAAATTGTGCCTAATGAGATAGCAAAGAGATTGGGGAATTTCCTCAAGTGCTGATTAACAATTTCATGTAAAAAAAAACCCCACCAAAACCCAAACAACAGATGGTACAGAATTATTTTTCTGATGTAAGTCATTTAAGTGAAGAACAAAATAATTTTGTCTTTTTTTAACCTTGAGAGACTGGAACTTGTCACTCTTGGTAGTTACTTGGGTTTTAAACCAAGTAACACACCTTTTGCATATTAAACACACTTTTTGCATATCCAAATTAGGAGCTAATAGTAGAAACAACCCAAAGCACTATCCACTCAAATACCTGGCTAGGATATACCAATATAAATTTTTGAGTACTCTAGCCAAAGGAATGCAGAGTTACTTCTTGCAAACCTAAACTTTTTATGAACTTTAATAACTGAAACTAATTGGCCCACATAAAAAATCCCGACCAACCAAACAAAAAAAACCAACCCATTGACAGCTTACATCACGTATTTCAAAATAAACTAAATCTAACCATAAACATTCTTACAGACTTTATGCTAACGTTTTCCAGACTCAATAAAAACTGCTTAGCAGTGAAGTTAATGTTCTGATTTTTCCCAGGCTCTAAAAAAAAGGTGACGGTCTTGGCACCTTTGAAAGAGGGCCACAAAGTTCTACCCAGAATACATACTGTTTGTGTTTCATTCGTCTGAAACAAAAACCATGTTACTCGTGTTACAATGCCAAGAGAATTTTCTTGAGGATTAACAATAAAAGAGCTTCATATTTTATTTTGTAGTACACAAGAAATACAGAAAAGATTAAATTCAAGTCAAGAAGATATTACTGCTAACGGGATTTCTGTTTTATTTTGAAAAGACCTGTGCTACAGAATTGTTCATTCCCAGAGAAAGAATACAAAATGAACACAATGTTATTCAGCAAAGAAACAAGCTTGTAACTTGTAGGATTACTAGAACTGGACTGTACAATCTGGGTTTTAAAATGGGTGGTGTTCTTTAGTAAATAGAAGAGATTTCAAATACTATTTAGCATCAGGGATGAAACACTGTGGGAAGATGAATATGAATGTTCATGTTGCATAACAAGAAAGACAGGAAAAGGTTCTCAATATGAAAGTGGTTAGCTGGAAATCCTGTGATGGACAGTGTAATTATCCAGCTAGACATATACTAAGAAATGAGTTATGCAATACTTACAGCAATTAACTACTTATTTCGAAAGAAGAAATCTTGCTGAAAATTCATTACTCAAAAGTGTCTTTAATCATGCCAGGGGCTGTCTGACTCACTAGCGCACTTGCCCGGAACCAAGGAAGCTCAAAGTCAATTTCTTAAGCCTAGTCTGTTCAGGGACAGGATGTATTCTGTCCCCATGTGGAGCACTTCCTGCTGGGCTGGTAGTAAACTGGTGTCAGGAGATTAGCGGAAAAGTCAGTACGCACAACCATAATGTTATATTCTAGAGAATGTAGTAGGGAGTAGCTTGGGAAGGGTGGTCCAGGTCTAGTTCCTGGCTCTTCACAACTTTTATACATTTTAGATTAAGCAGGACTGAACATGGAAAAAGAAAAAAAAGGGAGAAAGAAGATGTGGAAGCATCTGTGAGATGTTTGGGACTGCCTTGCCCCTTGTTCATACAGAACCTGGAAGAACAAGGTCCTGTTCCTTGGTACTAGTTTATGTGTTAGCACTGCAGAAGCAGTAACAGGATTAGGTTCCTGGCAATCACAACAAACACAGCAAGAATCTCTATGGCAGAATTTTTTGCAATGTGCTGCCCCATTCTGATCCCCTACTGTGTTTCCTCTCTGGCAGCCTGCACACTCGAGAAAGTGATAGGGTTCTGCATGGATTTTTAAAGTCCTATGAGAACTTAGGCAAACATGTTCCTAGGAAGATTCTCTGGCTTTATCTAGAACCAATGAAAAACAGACAAAGGCTTGAGCACTGCCACATACTAACTAGATTCCAGGTATGCTTTTAGCTCAGGCCAACTTGCATTATGCCACATAACACTTGACACAGTTTGGAGTTAGCACACCATAGAGACCATCTTCAGTTAGTGATGTGAATGCAGCCAGTTTTTCCCCACTGTGAGGGAAAAGATTTCAGCTCTAGAGGTCTGTGCCATGCCAGCTGGTCTGTTTTATTTCACAGTGTAGATATTTTCTTTTGCCCTCATTAGTTATTTATCACGACTTCTTACAGCTATCACTTCTCTTTAGCCTATTTTTTTCTGTCTTATATATTTACTGAGTCACAGAGAAACACACCCATGAGGGAACCTCAGCATGTGCATGCACATGAAATGCATATTTAGTTACCTGCTGAATGGTTTGAAAGGCGAATTTTGGTGTGGCAGAATCAAAAAGTAGAAAAACTTTTCAGTCACAGAACATCGTGACTACTGTAAGAGCTACACAGTAGCATTTACACTATTACGGTATCATTAAACTACCCAATTTCTGTCTTGCATACAATGTCAGGTACAGCACACTCCTACAGTCTTACTGCACGAATGACTTAGTCACACAGTCCTGTTGAGGACTATAGATGCTCATTCAAAATTGTCAACTACGTTTTTTTAACTGTTAAAGGATTGGAAAGATAGGAAACTAATCTGTGCCATGCTATTATTTTTCTTCTCCCTCCCATTCTTCCGAGTGTTCTGTTAAGTCACTTGGCTTCTAAGCATTAATAATCACAACTAATTGTTTAGTAAAACATCTCAACTGGAAATAAGCTATTTGCAATGTTTCAATCCTCTGAAACCAAAAAAAAAATTGTAGTTGAGCATTTTGGACACAAAACACCTTATTTTGTCAGCTTTGTATCACGCTAAGAGACAAGATCCAGTCTCCCTCCTGTAAACCAGGAGCAACAGTGTCAATCACATTTTTCAAATCAGAGCTCTTTAGAACTGAAAAAACCCCAAACAACCAAAAAACCACTTACCTCCAGTATATGAGAATACCCACAAGAATCACTAGACAGATAAAAGTCAGGGCTGATACGACCACAAGTGGTATAACTGTCTTCTTCTCTGATTCCAGACTCTCAGCTAGACCAATACGAGACTCATGGCTAATATTACTTGCCTCTGCAGTCAGAGAAAATTGAAACAGTCCATGTTTAAATTCTGTGGAATGCACAGCATGAGTGAATGTGTCTTATAACAAGCCTACTTAATACCACTTACCTCTATGCTTTACTATGCACTGCAGAAAGTACATAAATTTGCAAACCAGCTTACAGAAAAAAGCAGATAGAGGGTAAAGCAAAGTGTTGAAGCTTATGTGACTTGGCCTTCCAGCAGTGGAGACTTCTCTTTTAAAGAATAGCAGATTGTTGTTAAAATATAGGAGAACAAAGTTTTTTAATTTGATCTGTTTGTTAGCTGAAAGCCAACTGAGTTAAAGAATCTGAATATATAATATTGGAATGTGTAAAGAACATTTTGATATTGAACTGTCACTCATATAATGCAAATCACTTCTCTGGCTAATGGCTTAATAGAAAATCTTCTTACAATAGTCCCTGTGTGCTTACCACATTGCAGTTAAGCCTTCTGTATTCTAGTACTTATTGCCCATCCTGTAACTTGCCTTGTAGACATATCCTGCTGCCTTTGAATCCAATTGTAGTACTTCCTCACCCAAGTACACTGGAGCCAGAACTAAATTTCCTACCGCTGTCTTTACAGGCAACCAAATTATTATTTAGATAATGTCCAGATTTCACATTTCTGTCAGCCTTGTAATGCTGGGTGACAGAAATATTTGAACATAGGAATCTGTAGGAAGATTAAAACAGTATCTTTTACAATCTCGTTAAATAAGGGAACACAACAGTGAATGAGACCAACCCTGCATTTTTAATTTTTGTCATACCTTAAGTAAACATTTTAGAACTGTGATTTTGACAAAAAAATTCTGATTCTTTTAAATCTGTGAAGTTTACTGTGACCTCTGACCATTACATTGGTTAAAGCACAGAAATAAGCACTTTTGCACTTGTTAGAATGGAACCCCTGTATTTTCTAAGACTGCTTTTTGCTTTTGTGATCAGCCCTAATACAATGAATGTTCTGTATGGGAACAGAACTTTGCTGTTTAGAAATCAGCTGCACTCCATCAGGGACCAATTCTAATGAACTAAAATCTTTCAGACAAAAAGGAGGAGGGAATGGAGTTGGATCTGGGGGAAAAAAAAAAAAAAAGAAAAAGACAACAAATCGCATGTTTTAATAGGATGTCAAAACCCAAACAGCTTCACACAGTACAGATTTCCAGGCAGCTCTTTGCTTGCTTCCATTTTCTTGAGTTCAGAGGTTTTCTGGGCTTTATATGCAAAACCATCTAGGCTCTGATCAGACATCAAAGTCAAACATTTTCTTGGTTTTAGTTCTAAGTACTCTAATATCCAAATCAATCACTACTCTTTAAGTCATATAGCTCAGTGGGCAAAGTGACTGCAGGCACAAGCTGCTTCTGAAAAATCTGTTGCCAAGTTTCTG
>JANHGB010007724.1:0-69246 GCA_026283785.1 Coracopsis vasa
AACATTTAGCGAGGGAAATTTGGGATGACCACTGTCACCACACAAACAGAATAGTCACAAACAGAGTGAAAGGGAATTAACTTCAGGAAAATCTCCATGTATCTGGTGCACAGCTTAACAAGAGACAGTATGTAGAAACAGCTCCTCTTCCCTTCTGCATTAAGCCACAATTTTCCTCCCCACTCACGCTGAAAGCTTAAAGGAAACTGCCAATTGTCCCTGGATAAAATACAATAACATATTGACAATATACTGACAATATTTTCACTTCTCAGCCCTTGACATCCACTTACCATTGTGGACTATTTACTAACTGAAGGGAAAGGCAGATGCTGCAGTTTTCTCCACAACAGCAGCATCTTCTCTTTGTTCTTATCAGCCTTATACTAGTTTCTTACAGCTAAATAACATCAGGAGGACATTATCAGCAGCAGTCCCCTTATCAGACAAAGCCAGAAACCCACTCAAAAGTCATTGCCTAGATTGGTTCTTCTCATTGACCAAAATACATCCCACTGCAGTTTTGCTTTATTAATGCATTTTGAAGCCTTTCTATGCAGTATGCTTGACACTTAGTCAAGTGTCCTTTGCACTGACTGCTGCTGTAAGTTACCGCTTTGGAACAAAAGTTGTCTCTTTCAGAGAAATAATTGGAAGAGGGAGGTGAGGAGTCAGTTCAATGCTGCAAATTTGCTTGTATTTTGTGCAACAGGATGGGAGACTTCACTCCAAGGATTCAGACAGGGACAAGGTCCCCCTCACCATTTATGGTAATATTGAAGGGATAATGGAGAACTAAATTTTATCCATGGAATTTTGCAAGGTAAAATAAAGAGGCTCATTTCCTCCAGAGTGGTGAACCTGGAATGTAGTAACAGACCTGGGGGATACTGTTCCGTTATAGTCTTGGACCACCACGTACTTCCCTCTAAGCAAGAGACAAGATGTAACCCTGAGTCAGTTCTTGCTTTCTCCTTCCTGGGAGTGAGCAGCCACCAGCTTCTTCCCACAGCACAGCCCTTCCCTGAGCACTGCCTTTGCTGCAGTGGTGAAGATTCTGCTCCTCATTCACTTCATACCTTGCTTTCTCCTTGCCTGTCCAGCTTGGAAGCATAGGAAGAAGCAGTTATGCAAACATCCTTTTCCACGAACAAGTGAAACAGTGGATGCCACAATTAATCCAGCAAAGGGAGTGGGACTGTTTTATGCTCTTTTATTTCATTGCTAGACCAGTCAGGAGGATGTGTTACAGCCTGAATTCTTGTACAGATGGAAGGAGATTTGTAGCAGCATTCAGTCTTTGTCTCTGAGTCCTGCCTCTCCTTTTTTCTATTACTTTTCTATTACATACTTGGGTTTTATTCCAGACAAGTAATCTATGGCATTAGACTCAGCCAAGAGGGCACTCTTGGAGTGCATTGCACAGACAACGAAAGAATTGGTGTGGGGTGGAACAGGGACCAATACAGCTCTGTTTCAGCAGTTGTCTCGGAAGACTTTATTAAAGTAAGAATTCTTGTGCTTAAAGCGAGAATTCTTGTGCTGTGACTTGTTACCTGAAAAATACATAGGGAACAAGAACAGGAAGCAAAGTGCTCAGACTGGTTTATCTGAATGAGACAGTGACTTTTTAATGGATACAGAATTTCAGATGAACAAGAAGATGCTCCTGACATGTTTTAGGATTGGCTCTAGGGACTTCCTGGACAAGCAGACTTTCAGACGTGTGTGTTAAAGTGTAGCCCCATCAGGTTGTATACAGAGAGATGCATTTCATATCACCTGGAGGAGGAAAATACAAGAGCCCTTTCTGCACTTGCTTTGTCAGCTCGGATGTCCTTGCTGTTGTGTGTAGTTCTCCAGAGCTAGATTGAAAGTGCTTATTCAAAACAATATAATCAGTGTGATGGATGGCCATTTCCAGTATTCACATAAATGCTTTCTTAACCCATTATATCCAACAGGTAATGCTGGAGGAAATAATCACAACAGGCCTTAATGTAACAAGCATTTAAGTACATGTGTAAACGTTTTCTTGATTTATGCTGGAAGACAAGCAATTGCTGGGAATGTGTCTTTACCAACAAGTACAGGAATTCTTTGTGCTTTATCTGTCTTCTCTTTATTTTGTTGGGCTTTTTTTTTGTCTGAGAGTTTTTCACATGGCCAAAAATAAACCAGAGGATGGTCTCCTGAACTTCAAACTCTAAGAGACTAAAGTTGATCTTGTGACTAGAAATCTCAGACTGAGTTTCCCAAACAGTTCCCCTTACCCTTCATTTTTCAATATTAAAGGAAAATATGAAGAATTGCTTTCACTGTAGGGAAAAAAGCATGTATTAGTTGTACTGCAACAATATACGCTTGCATGAAAATGGTTTTTCCCTGTCAGCTGTGCTCTGGTGAGAAGCAGTGAAGTACATACACCGGAGATGATAAGACTATACCACTCCTTCTCATCTTGCTGTAAATAGCCTCCAATTATTATTATCTCAGACCTTCAGCCCAGCTCTCTAGTAAAACTGTTTTGCATTAGCAAATTCAGAGTGGCCTTAGAAGAGTGTTTATCATGAAAAGCTTCAGGAGCAAAGAAAGGATTTGGCAAAGGAGTTTCTTGGAACTGCATGAAGCAAGCAAAAGTTTGCTTGCTTTATGGAATTCCCATGCCAATGAGTGAAGCATATAGCCAATGCAAACATCAGTCTTACAGACGCTGTTGATGCCTCTGCTTGGTGAGCACTAAAGTCCCCGGTGAGGGGTAAAGCAGCTGCAGCTCTCTTGATCCCTCTGTCCCGAGGAGCTGCAGCTGTCTTCAAGGAGATGAAGACAGTGGCTGATGTTTTCACATAGAAAGGCATCTGCTCATCGGAAAAGGGAAGGCAGCTCAGAGGACGTGATAATCACAGCCCATCACTAATGCAGATAACAACCTTTCTCAGTCATCTCCTGACAGTGTATCTTTTTCTGCCTCATTGAAGTCCGGGGCGGAGAATTGGGATTGTTATTCATATACCCAACCTGGGTTCTTCTTTCAAACAGTATTCCAGATGGCCAATGATTTTGATTCAGATGAACAGTTCATTTAGTGGTATCGGGCTGAAGATTCAGTGATTTCAACTGCAAACAGCAACTCAGAAGAAAAAAATCGTAGGGGGGGAAGCCATAAAATATTGAAATAGTGATAGATGTGCACCCGAGTCTTGCCTCAGAAAAAGGCTCATGAATTTTAAGGGTATTCAGATCTACAGAGGAAACCTTTACTCACCAGACAAGTGCATGTACATATGAATTAAAAAAGAACTGGAACAGACAGGCTTTCTAGAATATTTCAGGACAATGAAATGTTTTTTTTTCATTATGCATCCATCATGCAAAATGTCAAATACAGTTAGCAGAGAAAGTCAAGCAGGAGCCAAAGAGGAAAAGAAGGTCTGAAGGTGAAGGAGCAAGCACCACCGAGGAGTGACAGAATGTCAGAGAGCAGGGCTCCTGCATGCCCCTGGCTGTTTATTTATTTTTATAGCTAGTAACTGTATATTGCAGCAGTGATTTATTTATTTATTTAAAAGCTTAGATTTACAGAGAAATAAAGGACCCTGAAGTTGTTTATTGGAAACTTCCATCCTCCTCAAGTTCATGTTTCACTGTTTACTGTGTCCTCAGTGGAGCAGAGAGGGGCATGTGAGGAACACCTGAGCTTTGAGAGCCTTCTTTTTGGTCGTTACTGTTCCTGCACATAAAGATTTACAGATTTGGGGTCTTCCTTTGTTTCTGGGGGTTCAAGGCACAAATATTTTCACTTGGCTTTTTATTCAGCAAGTAATTTATTCAGATCTTTGGCAATGGGAGAAGGATTTGCTGAGGACATCTGTCCAGACAACTATGTCCCACCCCAGCAGGACTCACTAGGCAGAAGGAAGAAATCCACTGCCGTAGAGCTGCAAAGACCTCTCCTCATTTCCACAGCTGTATATTTGATCATTGAATAGCCACAGGGGGTCAGAGCCTTTCCCCACTACAGATTTATACCAGTAAATATGTAGATTTTTCCCTCTGATGTTGTTAATCTTGCTTAAAACCTATATGGGAGTAGAATGTAACCCAGTATGATAATTTTTAAAACGGGCAAGTATTACCTAAGCTCCTAACTCTTGGATGAACTCTTCTTTTGCAGTATTGTGCTATGAAATGGGGTCTCTGAAAAGGTTTATTAGCCTAGATTTAGACCCAGCTGGTTTTGTAATAATGGGTTCCTCTTCACATCAGCTGTCTTCTCAGAGGGCAAAGGCAATTAGAAAGCAATGGAAAAGAAACACTACCGCGTTTACATTCTTAATAGAGTTGGCTTGATGCCCTGACTTCCTATGAAATCTGCTTTGAGGATGGCTATTAAAACATAAGGGTGATTGACAAAAAAGTGAAGAGACTCACTTTTGGGTCGTGGGTTTGCCCTCATGCTGGCACAGCAGTGATCAAAGCTCATCATCTGGCCAGCTGTGCAGTCCCTGCAGTCATGTTTCCATTAAAGATTTCCCTCTAGGTTCCTCTGTGAGATATCACAGTGGGTCCATGTGTGGAAGGCTGAGCTGTCCTAGGGGCAGGAGGAGCAGTGATTTGGTACCAATCCTAGAGACACTGGTAAGCGGAGAAACTACTATAATGTCCTCCCCTGACCCAAAAGTAGCATTTTGTGTACTGCAAGGCTGCCTGCTCACTGGCTGTGAAAAAAGGGAAAGAAAATCTCAGGTCAGTGCATTTCCATGAATTAGTTTAAGATCTTGGTTTTATTGTCTCAAATAGTTCAGAATGGCCCAGGTTTCAATACAGCTTTTCTCTAATTTCTGACAAGCATTTCTAACACAAATAATGCCCAGGACATGGGAGTAGTACTTATTTGGTACAGAGGGAATCAGTTCGATCGGTCATTTCCATAGCACGAAGGTAGAATGTGTCTGAAAAGAAAAAAAGATAGCAATGTCCCAGTAAAGAATACTAATCCCATAATTAAACAGAAAAAGTAATCCCTAGGACAAAGAAATATTCAAAGGTCAATCTACAGTTATTTGTGCCTAGGAAATTTCCTCTCTTATTCTGATAAAATTAAAAAGAATGTAATTTGTAAATATCTGTTACTTTTCAGAGAAAAGAAAAAGAAAATCTGGGATTTTTTCTCCTTTTCTTCTTTAATTGTTATTTTGGGGTTTACATAAATGCAAAATGTAATGCATCAAACATTACTACAAATGCAGGCAATCTTTAAAGATCAATAAACAGTTCAGTGGATTTGAAACAGAGCAGTCTTGCAACCTTCCAAAATGGCATCTTAATGTTCTATATTAATTAAATACAGGTTTTCAAAAGACAGTTAACAGAGCAAGTACAACCAGCAGGTTGGGAATGTTGATTACTCTTCCTTAATTGTGTTGTGAAGCCACTTCCACAGAAATAGAATAACAAATTAGCATGGAGGACAAAAGAACATGGAAATGACACAAATGAATAACAAAGGACGAGATAGAGAATGAGAATCAATGGAGACTAAGCCGTGCTGACTTCTCCTCTCCCTCATCCACTTGCACAGACCTGGCCCAGAAGCCCCCAAGGGTCACAGTGACATCCAGCAGCCACTTGCCCTGTGCCACAGCATCATACCTGAGCCCGCAGTGCCCATAGAGGTTCTCCTTTAGCTATTGTTAACTACAAAGGAAAACACTCACTCCTTGTCCTCCCACCCTTTGCTGGTTTCTCCCAGCTAAGACATGGAACACACGTTCTCAGACTTCCTTGGCTTAAATCTAATTTTTTTGAGGCAATCAACTTCAACATAGCTGCTGATTGCAGCAGGACAGGGATTAGCTCTGATGTGACCACCTAAATTAGCAATTCTCCACCTTCACAGTGCTAGTTCGCACACGCTGCATTCACCACAGCCGTTGGGGGAAGGAAGGACTGCTGTTTTATTTTAGGGAACATCTCAATGAACAGACTTTTTCAAGGGTTTTTTTTCCTTCCAACTTTGAATTTCTCTAAAAGTTCCTACAGAAATCAACATTCGGAACCTGTCACAGAGCTTTGAATCTTTTTTTAATCATCCATCAAGCAGGAAGATGCCAACAGGATGCACTGTGTCATGTTTGTGTCATTGTAACGTGAGGCTTCAGGGATGTGCTAAAACTACCTACAAATTCTCAGATTCAATTTGGATAAGCACTTTAAAATAATCTCACTGTTCAGCTAAACTCTTCCTCGTTGGCCGTACTTCAGGCACAGCCTTTGCCACAGGATTTCCATTCCAGACTTGCTGAAAGCACCTTGAGGAATGATAACTCCACAACTTTCTTCCTTGCGCCGCTTCAAATGAGAAGTGCATAAGAATGAAAAGCAGTGGGAAAGGAATCAGACTTTCTCAGCATTTATCACAGTTTATATCATTTCAGGCATGGCAGAATTTTGAGGGGATATCTCATTTTACTGGAACAATTTTAACCCTCTCTGACACAGAGAACAGGCAGTGATTGCCTGGAGGTTTCCAAAATAACTAAAAATAAAATGGCATCCAAAGTTCTTCAAAGAAAAATATTGTATTTTGATTAGACCTGAAAATTGCAGGCCTCTCTTCAATGCAGTGCTCGAGATTAATTCCGATGTAACATCCATTTTTCTCCAGGCTGTGGCTGAGAGTAAATCCGACCATCTGACCATCTACTCAGCTTCGGTGATGTCCAAGTTATACCTGAAAAGTAGAAACATGCAAAGAAGGAATACAAAGGGGGAATAAGACACTGCTGCCTTTCCATATGGAGAAGAGGGCTAGCAAATCCTGGGCAATTGTGAGAGTGCCTTTCATCTCACAGCCAGGGTCCTTTGGGGAACAGTCATAGAATTATAGAATCATAAAATAGTTAGGGTTGGAAAGGACCTTAAGGTTATCCAGTCAGAGACTTTACTATCTAACCTATGCACTGTTTTTTGCATGCTTTTCTCGTATGTATTCTAAATCATATAATTCTGCCATGATCTAAAAGTGAGGTCTCCATGATATTTCATAATCTTATCCAGAGCTTGCGCTGGACCCTCTGAACCACCTTAGAGCTGAATATCTACATTAACCTACAAAATTAGTCCCAGTCACCTATGAAGAAGGCTCATAGCTGAGGCTCAGTTCTGTGTAATTGCAAACAAGCAGCCAGCCTGGAGCACACACACTATGAACCTCTAGCAAGCTGCAAACTGTGATGGCTTTGCTGGAGACACACTGGTGTCATCTACTCACACTCCTTTCTCTGGCCCTGGCTGGCTTCTCAGCTCTTCTCTGTGGCCTGTGGTTTCTGCTTCCATCCACTCTATCGTGCCTGCTGCTGAAGCCAGCCTGGTGTTCAGGCACTGTTGGTCCTCTCAAGCTGCTTGGCTGCAAATGTTGAGTCCACCTGCCCTTCTGCCTTCTGCAGCCACCTGGTCCTTGAGCTTTTCCTGTTGTTTGGGGGTTTTTTTATTATTATTGGCAGGAAATCCATCAGCCAAAATGGTTCTGGTCAAACCTGGCTCTCCAGTGAATGTACAGCTCTGTACTGGTCATAAAGAGAGAAATGGAACAAAACCATCATGCTGGACAAGCAATTTCTGTGAGACTCGAGGACTGTGCCTCAGGTTGTGAAGGCAGAAGACAAAGGGGACAATAACTGTTGGTTGGCTTGGCAGGACACCCATTTCATTACTGCATTGGCAGCCCCCCTAAAGAAACGCTGCACACAACCAAACCATCAATCTGTATCTAAGCAGTAAATAAAGAAGAAAGATGAGCAAAGGGAGGAATATATGCAAACAGTTCTCACTCCTATAACAGTATCCTGTTGCCCTGATGTTTCAGCAGGTGCTGGCAGGTACTGTCTTCTCTCATCTCCCATAAACCTGTGGAGCACGTAAAATGAAAGACCTCTTTGAAAGGGTTTCTCAGATGTGCTGAGCATTTTGAAATACTCTGCTAACACTACATTGAGAAATCTGGTCTAATGGCACTATATCAGATACCAGCAGTAATGACTGTTGGGTTACGTTGTGGAAGAGGCTAGGAAAGACATTGTAGTCCCAATTCCCCAGGCAATTAGAGTATCCTTCTTGAAAAACTACCACGTGGCAATGCTTGATAAAACTCAGTCAGGACACAGTGGAGTGCACCAGTGTGGAGCCCAGTGAGCAAGCTTTAAAGACCAGAAAACTGCCAGGGAGGAGCAGACATTCATTGCTGAGAGTCTGTGAGCTATTTGTGCACATGCCCATGTGCTTTTTACCCTTTGAAGTTCCTTGTCAGCATCTCTCCATTCCTAAGATAATGGGAATGTTCTTATGTATAGGACATAGCAGGTGAACTGTTGTATTTGTCTGAGTACAACACATCAAATACTCTGGAGACTTCAAAGACGCGTCTTGCTAAACACCTTTCTGACAATTCCGTATTGTCCAGTGAAAAATATGAATGCCCTTTTTTTAATGCCATGACTGTGGACAAAAGAAATAACACAAAACCCAAAAATGAATGAATTTCACTGAGTCTGAGCAGATCTTAGATTCAAAGCCACTAGCCTCAATTCACTGCTATGATTAAAGCGCCAAGCAATGAACTGAAAGAGTGCATCCAGATTTGGAATCTCCTAACCTAAGACATGAGAAGCGATTTTGTTTGTCTGATTCTCCTCCTCCACACCATCCTGGAGAGCTGATTTCTGAACTACCCCCCCAGCACATGAGAGACCTTCTGTGCAAAGCTCGTGTGGGTAGAGCAGTTTGGAAACGAAACTTCCTCCAAGTGAACACGTACATAATTTCCTCCCAAATGCCTCTTCCTGAACCATGGAATAAAAATTGCAAAATCAACAGAGGCATCTATTTTCCCTAAGGCGATGCACAGGAGCTGATGTAGCAAAAGTTTGCCTTTGTTTTGCTGCTATGGGTTTTTTGTTTTGCTTTGTTTTTGTTTTGCTTCTCATGGCACCAATCTAGCTGTCCAAACTGTCTCTCTTCCCAGAGAATAATAATCAACTTCCTAGTTCAACAGCTTTATGCCATGAATATTAAAAAGAATATCTGAATAACAGGGCTCCCCAGCGCTGTGTCTTATCCATTCCAACTTCATGAAAGAAGTTAGAGAAGTTAAGAAGTCATCAAGATATATTTAAAAGGGAGGAATGAGGACAGGATGTGATCACATATAAATCTATTACCAATGGGAATACTCGTTTACAAATATTAATATTCTTCCCTAGGAGGTGGACTAATTTCTTAACTTTTTCTGGATCCAATATAGCACTTACAACAAACTTAGTGCAGTATTAATTATAACACTTATCTTTCTTCTCTGTTATCTTATAGCTGTTTTAACAAGAACATTTTACCTTTTCATTCTGTTCAATGTTAGTGAAAGTCTTAAATTAGCTGCTCTCTACCTGACAGAAAGTTATTTATCCCCCTGTAGGTGTGATTTTTACATTTAGGACAAACTATGTGTTCAGTCTCATGCAGAACCCTTCAGATGCTGGGAACCACAAAAGTTGCATTATTGGAAGGTAAAGTAGTTGTCATGACTGCCACTTGTACCTACGCACATCAGAAACCGTATGAGCCAGGACAGCATGGGGTAGCCTTGGCTGTCTTGACATAAAGCTGCAGAATATTTGTGTTGTATATGGCTCTGAGAAGTCTTCTGTTAAACACTATTTGTAGAGCAAAGTTGCATTCAAACCTCTCCATACGCAGGTTGCACTGCATCATACCAGTTCAGCTGTCAGCTTAGCTTCTGTGAGACAGGGCTGCCTAATTGGTATTTAGAGGATATCAAGAGAACAGCAACAGGAGTAGCAGGTCTTGATATGAACTTCTGCAGCATTTGGATGGAAGGGATGATACAATAGTACCTGGAATACTGTTTCCCAAAGCTGAAGAAAACTGTATTTATTGTGCATGTGCTAGTTCACTAACTCTGCTAGCAGTAAGGAGGGAAAGGAAGAGAGAGGAGCAAAGGGAAAGGGACGCAGCACTAGCCAAGGTGGGAAGAAGGGACAGGGGCCTGGGAAAGAAAGGGATATAATGGGATTATCAGAAAAAACTTTAGGGATTTTTGGAGGGAGCTGCTTAAACATTTCATTAATAGTGAGCACATCATAAATCTAAACAAGTTTTAAAAAGAAAAGGCATTTATTAGACTGTAATCTGGAACCACTAACCTTAATATAGAAAAAAAATCTAAAAAAAGAATAAAATGGGTTCATTAATCCATCTCCCTCTCCCACCATGCTGCTACAGAGCAGGTCAGGTCTCTGCAGCTGGCTCTCAGTACAGCAACTTAGACACATTCTGGATGCACACCTTTTGCTCTTTAGTCCATTCTCAAGAAACCACCCAGCCCTTGCATGCTCTGTACCTTCCAAGGGGCACAAACATCCCCCTAACCTGGAGGACAGTAGATACAGAGGGGCAATAAGGGTGGTTATCTGTACTGAGTACACTCAGACAATAAATACACCAGAAGATCTGCTTCCTCTAAGATCTGAGATAGTAAAAATTAAGGAGGAGAGGTTAACAGCAGTTAACTTTCTCCCTAACTTTTTCTGCTAATGAGAGTCAGCGAAAAACCGCCCTTCCCACCCACTGGACTTGTACATCTCTACAATCAGGATCCTACCTCCACTGCACCTTTCTGCTTTCCTTTCTCTAAACCCTTGTGCTGCTGTTTTTGCTGCTGCCAACCTGAAACCATGACCCTGGAAGTGGATGAAGTGAACATGCAGGGCAGGCTCCACACAGCAAAGCCTGTCAAGCCTTCAATTAGCATGATGGAGAGCCTTGCCAAGGAGAAACACTCCTTTATTCATCACTATGTTGCTAACACCCTGCACAGAGACCCAAAATGGTTGCTTGGAGAAAGATAAGGTCTTCCTGGCATTTAACCTTCCCTTCTGGGCTGTAGAAGAGGGAAATTGTGATTAACAGCCACCACATTGCTGTATGCTAAGGGACTGAGCTCTGCCCTGAAGAGATGTCCCTGGAGCTGAGGTACCAGGAGTTATTGTGGCTTTGGTGTCTTTGGAACCACATTAAAAGAATAGGTATTGTGTTTTCCAAGTGTATATTTCCTACCTACACTACTGGCCTGCCCAGCTTGCTGGGTTCAACATTACTTTGCTTACTGGGTCACCCGAGAGATCAAGAGACCTATCTTGAGGTGACAGGGTAGGACAGCAAGCCCAGAAGCTGCCACATCCTGTCTGGCATAGCTGGATGCTTCTCCACTGGGCAGATAGCATCTGAAAGTGCTGCCCCAGAGGTGGATGTGAGCCCAAACACAAAGAGTTAAGTGAAGTGCTTGTTATCCTTCAACCCAGCACAGGTGGTGAAAGGGAGGCGAGAGGTGAGGGTGATGCTGGGGAAGGCTTATAAGGCTTCAGAAGGGAAAGGAGCAGGGATGTGTCTGCCCCCTTCCTGCTGGACTTTCTGCTTGTGGACCCACTGCAAATCCACCCTGCAAGCTGAGCATTCTTTAGGAAAGATGAGTTCAGCCCTGCTTAAAAGCACGAGGTAGGACACAAAGTGGTTGTTACTGAGGGTCTGATTGATGCTGTCTGTTACCCTGCTGTGGTGCAAGTTTGAACAAGCCTTCTGCTCACCAGTTCTCTGCAAATAAATCTGATAGAGTATTTGTGAAGTGCCTCTGTGTGTTGCGTGGAGAGGACTGGGCAGCTGGGCTCTCCTCTGAGACATGCTGAGATGTGGAGGTACCAACTGGGCTCTTTTGGTGCTTAGTGGGTTAACTGGGGGTTGGCAAAGGCCATCTGAGGAGATGGAGGAGAGTTTAAACTTGGGTTCTGAGCTGCTGTGTGTTTGGAATGGTGTTAATGGTTTACATGTGCTGTTGGGAATTAGCAGTGCTGGGATTCAGGTGGGTTTGCAAGGACCTCCTGCTCTTGCAGCAGAGGGTGTTCTGCCTTTTTTGCTGCAAGAAATTACTTTATTAAAGGTACCTAACATAAGGGTGAGTGTGGTAGAGGAGCTGGTTGCAAAGTAAAGAATACATTAAAGGGATGTCTTTTACCTTATAAACACTGATTTTGACAAAGCTAAAGCTTCACTTTGCCCCAGGGTGGTACAGGGTGCTCTCAGTGATTTATTTCTATTGCTTTGTTTCAATTATCTGCACTGGTTTTTCATTCCGTATCACTTGGTCTTCACCAGTGGCATGGCATGAGCCGTTCTGGGTTTTTTTCCAAAAAGAGCCCCTACTTCATTGTCTCTTTACATCAAACCAACCTGAAATTCCTGTTGCCTAAAATCTCAACTGCAGCTCCCTCAGTAGCTACCAGGCAAGCTCCAGGTGACTTGCTTTGACCTGCTCTCTGCAGGTCCCTGAAGAGAAGGAGGTGACAAAGCTAGTTCTCCTTAGATAGGGCTCTGGGCTTCCTCTTGAGGTAGCCTAAGGCTCATAGCTAAAGAGGTGAAAATAACCCAGTGATGAGTTTTGCTCTAAAGGCAGCTCTGATTTCATGCCATGTAGGCAATAGTGCTAGATTAGAGGGAAACTCCATCCTCCCCTTCACCAGCTCCACTGGTCAGCTGCACATTTCCTTCCCTATAATGATTTTTGTTCCTCAGCTGAGCTGAGAGCAACTGGTGCTGGAGGAGCAAGGGGAGGGTTTGGGCTGTCAACAGGCATTAGCATGAGGATTGAAGAATATTTCTGCATTAATATTGCTGCTTTGGATGATGTATTGTCAGATCACAGCCTTCAACCACACCCATGCAAGACCTCTGGTTCATCCTAGTGCTTGAATGAAAAGTGAAGTGATCTGGAAAGGCTGATGCTGAGGAGTGGATGTGCATTTGACTGTGCTATTTCATAGACTGGGAAGCTATTTGTCTTGTATTAACTTGACACTGGCAGTACTTTGTCTCTTAAATGCTGTTTACATCTCCTAGTTTTAGAGAAGCCAATAATTTAGTATGAGTTGGCAATAATTGTAGAGCACTGTTATAAGTCTCAAACTACAATGTAACTAGTCAGCTAATAGCCATTGAAATCCCTTTTTATGTACTGCTGTAGATACCATAAAAGTTTAGTAAAGAATATCCCTTTCATCTCTCCAAGGGTAAGAGTTTTGTTCTTTGGCTCAAAGCCTGGGTTTTGTCGTTCTGGGGAAAATTTTTCAAAGCTGCAACTAAGTTTTTAAAGTTGCTTGTGCATCTTTAAAAGCACGTATTTCATGTTAAAATGCAGCCCTGGAAGGAGGCCATTGTTCTGCTCAACAGAGGAGAGTGGCCTTAAGTGTCCTACCCACAGTTTCTCCACTGGCTCCATTCCTGGGTCACACTTTTGCTTAAGCCTTCAGTGTTGTCATACTCCAGTATTGTACTGATGAAGTCTCCCAGTGTAGTCTGGAAGTGCATACTGGTTTGGGGCCATGGCTGAACAAGCTCAAAGCCATGCTGTGTTAGGGCAATGCTTTTTAGTTAGTAGGGATTGCTGAGCACTGGGCTGGATGCCTTGGTGATGTCACTACATGGTTTTGATTTGTGCCAAACCAGCTCCTGAGCTGGTTGAGAGCCCAGACCTGCCTCTAATCTGTCTGTCATGTGGATGCAGTTTAAGGCTCCCACTACTCTTTATAGTAGTTCATTAAAATAAGAGATCATGTCACTAATGTGCAATTCTGCCACAAAAGCCTTGACCACTTTGCTAGTGCTCTACACACTGCAAAACTCTCTTCCACATAATTTCTCAATGGTACCAACTAAGCTGGCAAAAAACAGTAGTAAAGACTGAGCTGGAAAGTTATTTCATTAGTGGAGTCAAGCTTAGAAGTGAGAAGTTGGAGAAGAGCATTCAACTTCAAGCAGATCTTGCCTTCCAGAGCTCTGGGTGGGTGGGATCTTTCCACTGAGACTTCTGTGATGCTGAGTTGCTTTTCCGGGTGATGCCACAAAGTGGCTTCTTTGACAGATGGCAATGAATTGACAGCTTAAAAGGGCTCTTCACAGGAAAAAGTGACATGTAGAAATGTTCTCTGACTAACAGAGATGGAATTGGTGTTACTGAAGTGTAGGTAGCGGATTCTCCACGAGAATCTATTACTTCGAGTTTGCGTAGGGAAACTGCCTGAGGACTCTTCTAGGCTGCAAACCGCCTGAACTGTGCAGGGGGTTAGTAGGTGAGACTGGAGGAAGTGATATGCTTTATGTAGGGAATGAGTAGTTAGAAGGGTTGCTGGAGAGTTTTGTCATAATTGCATGTCCAATGTGTTGCCTCATGTTGATGCTTTATTGATTTTTTTTACATACCCGAGATCTCCTTATGTTGAATCTCCATTCCCTACTATAATGATGGGGCATATCACTTCGTGCAGGGTATTTGGAAAATAATCTAACATTCTCTGGGATCCTCCACCAGTGTTCAGTTATATGGCATTTTTCATTTTAAAAGTCCCTCTGCCTGTTTGAACTTGGCCCTGATTGCTGTCAACAGCAGTTGGCAAGAGGGTTTTATCTACAACCATAATCTGTTCCTTGTCACTAGGGCATTAGCAGACAGGGTTTCTCAATTCCTGCTTTGCATAAATGCTTTCTCAGAACTCCTGGAAGCATCTTTTCACCTCTCAGTATTACTATGTAGGTAAAGTGTTTTTGCATGCCCTTCTGTGGAGATTGGAGCACTGATCTCTGCTAGCTTTCACATAGGCTGTGGTGGTAGGTAAGTGTGATCAAAGCCCTAGAGCTTCCCAAAGGAAACTTGCACTGCATAATTGATAGTAAGTAGAAGGAAATCTGTTCAAAACTGTTTGCAGCTAAGAACTATTTACAGTGATTTTTCAGTTTTGGCCTCTACCAAGATTTCTGTTTCCCTAGTTCTTCACTCTTCCTTGCCTTGGAGTCCTGCCCCAGCAAAAAAGAGGCTGAATTTCCCTGCCTCTCAAACTGTAACAAGAGAAACCATAGCTCACCAGTGTCATGCCCTAAAATTGCCATAATGTACACTTTGAGATTACATACTTGATCTCCATACAAATAAAGGAGCAGAACCATTTATATTGCTAGGAAAAGGAATTGCAACACTCCTGCAGCCATTCTGTAATGCAGCTACCTCTGGACAGAAGGGAGGAGCAGTTTAAGGTTCCCTGGACATAGTCTGACAACATGGGATATTTTTCTTGTGTGCTTTATTGTGAAATGTCTATCTGAAACTGCGTCAGGATTTCTGTGCTACACCTAGAGTATTTCTGTCTTAGTGCAGTGATTGAACGGCAATAACAAAATAAGAAGCAAAGCAGATGGCAGTACAGAAATATCCTTGGTTTATTCAGATGGGCTCAGAATGAATACCCTGATGATTGGATGGTATGTGTTAAGCATATATGTTATTAGCCATTGAGTATTTTGTCAGCTCAACAGAATATGTATACTTTTAAGCACAGACCATTATTGTTGAAGGTATTTGTGTTGAAAGTATCCTGTTATAAATGGTTTAGTAGCATCCATTAATAGGACTGAAATTGGTGGGAGATTCTGATGACTGATTTACAAGAAGTTGCACTTAATAGAGAAGCATCAAAAAATTCCTGATTCTTACTCTATTTCCTCCTTGAGGAAAATATTTAGTTCTACTTGCATATTATGCTCAGACTGTCATGAGATAATCTCCCTTTGCAACTTCAATTTACATACCTAAGTTGGTTTATCTGCTACCTGTACACATTTTGAATGCAAGGGTTTGGAATGTGAGTAGTTTTATTAAAAAGAGAATAAAAATAATCCTGTGGCTAGTAACTAGAAAAAAGTGTTCTAAGGTTGAGGATTTCTAGCAAAATATCATATGAATGTTACTGTGTACACATGGTGTTAATGGGTATGACTTCATGTGAGTAATTCGGTATTCTTGGAAGTGGTCTTGCACCCAAGATATGAATGTAAGTCCTCTTGTAGGAATGGATTTTGTGGATGAAACTGAAAATAGAATGAAGCTTAATTAAAAGCAAGGTAAAAACCTTTAGGTAGGGTTTTCAATCAGCCCATCTACTTTCTATTTGTGCTGTGTAAGCCCTGTATAAAACAAGCTTGAAACCTAACCATGGCAGCAGCTGGTTGTCTACAGGGGCTAAAGCAAATATCGGGTATAATTTCACTGGTCAAAACATTCAAGGCTTGCATATGGTTCTCTATTATGACGTAAATACACAGAAGAAATCCCTTATGTGAGCTCAGGTGTAAGAAGCTTGTGCAACAGCACTGTGAATCAGAAAAAGGAAAACCTGTCTTTTTAGAGGTGGTGGGGGAAATGGTGTTGATTGTCTTATTCTGGATTCATTTCTTGTCTGGACCGCAGCATAATTCCCTCAATACTGCACAACTGGGGAGTTTGGCATGCTGGAAATGGATTGTAAGGAGTGAGCAATGGATAATAAAGGAGCAAGACTAACTTAAATCAGTGTTTGGCACAGTCTGAGATTTTAATTAATAGTAGAACCTACAAATTTGGCCCCCTTAAAAAAAAAGTTGCCTGTGAAATGTGGATGTTACTTTGGCAGAATGTATCATTACAGTTGGTATTAACTTGTTGCTAACATAGTGCTTTCTGGGTTCTTGCTGGTCAGACAAAAACCTGCTGCTACAGGCAGCTACAATGCAACATGAGTTGTGGCATGGATGCAACTGCTTGAGAAGGGAGGACTTGTCTGTTGTGGATTTTGCAATTTGCATGGATGCATGTAGAACTATGTTGAGTCTGTGCCTCTGCATGACTGTTTCCCTCTTCTGGAACATCAAAGTGTCTGTTCCTTTTGTGGCAGTGTTCCTCTGCTAACACTGCCAAGCTTTTCACTCTGAAAAGAATAAGAAACATTAGGAATTACTTGTCATTCAATAGGGCTAATAACTGAAGAGAACGATTTGTTTTCCACATACTTATTTAAGAGTAAGACACTGAGCAATTTGATAAGCTAATTCCTACAGGGAATAAAGAGCTAAAAACTTTGAGCTTCTCAGAACTAGATTTTGTCTTTAAAGTGATTTCTCTAATGAGCAGTAGACCTCTAAACTACAGACCACCTTGCTCAATAATTTCAGCTTAGACTTGTAGTTTATCATAATGGTGAAATAGGTTGTAAAGATCAAGTCAGACCTCAACTACATGCATGTTAATATTGTGGTCAAATAATGCTTCTGAATCCATAAGCTTCAGAGGATTGGTCAAGAGGAATTAGATTACAAATATATGGATGCTTTATAGTAACTAGAAGTTTCTTAGAATTCTATTCACCCTCCTTGGTTTGGAGCATTGTTTTGCCACTGAGGTTGCTTTGATTCAGTATTCAGCCAGGGAGAAAACAGCTTCCCTTGGGCATGGGACATAGTGAGGCAGCACTGGTAGAATATCCTAGTTTGGTTTTCTCCTAAATGCCTCATGAGTGATACTCTTTCCCCTCTGAGTGGGAGAGGAACCTGAAAGAGATCCTCTAGAAATGTCAACCAGATTAAAAATACCACTAGACTTCTGAAAGGGTGTTCTGAGGCTCACAGGTAAAATCCCAAAGATGCCATTTGAGGAAGAACTTCTGTCAACTTTACCCATATGATCATTTCTTTCATCCTGGGATTGAAAAATAAGTTTTTCCACACTGATATTTCCAATAAAAACACTGAACATGTGTGGGATGAATCTGCCTAAAATGTTTTCATAGTTGATTCATACTTCAGTTTGTTGGTGAAATAACATGACTGGACTTCCCTGTGGCTAAGGCAATCTCACAGTAGGAGTGTTCCAGGTACATACTTGGCAGGCAAGGCACAGGGTATACATCCTTGCTTTGAAAGGTGGTACATATCATGGGTGCTAGTGAGACAAACGCAGTCAGTAGCTTTGTGGCTGCCTTTAGCTCTACTTTGTCCCTTATGCGTAGGTTCTGAAGCTAATTGCCACAGCAATTAAACTGAAGGAATTGGATGCCTCTAGACATGTATATCTAGGAGATATAAGCTATCACTACTGACTTTGGTATTTAATCTTGCATTGACATTTAAAGTTGAAATCAGCACTGAAGCTTCCAGAGAATTCATGGATGCAAGTTTATATTTAGTCTGTACTTAAAGAGGAGCCCTAAGGCTGTCCTCAATTCCAAACTCACCATCTCCACAGTCAAAGAAACTGGAAGGATGTCCTTTGGCATAGCTGGAAGCCTCTTCTAAAAGCAGGCAGGACCCCAAGGACCCAAAACAGTCAGTGCCTTTTTATGTTGCTGATAGTCTCTCTTCTTGCTGCTTCAGCCTCCTTGTAAACAGATGAGCTAATCTGGAAGTATTGAGCTCTTTAGGAAGAAGAATGTTGTCATCCCTCAAGTATTATGTGTTTTGTTTGATTTAACCTTGGGTTCTGTCCACACCAGCAATATTGCCGTTGCATTTCTGTCCCCTTCTGTTGTCAGAAAGTGCTGGTCAAATGAGAAAAGAGTTTGCATGGCAGTGGTTCAGCTAGAGATCTTCTGTTTAATCAGAGCCTTTGGGGACTGTTTCCACACAAGGATCTTGTCCAGGCATGGAGCATGCATGGCACTATGTGATGCTTTGGAAGGTAAACTGAGTTTTGCTGTGTCTGATGGCTTCACCCCCAAGTGCTGCCAAGTTGCTTTTCCATGAGCAACCACTGGAGGACTTGGTTCTGCTGTCATCCAGCTCATTAGCTTTCAGTAGCTCACACATGCTTATTTATATAAACTAAACCTGTGAAAACAAGACTGTATGTCAAAGTCAAATTACTTGTGTGATTCTCCTCCATCAGCAGGAAAGGATGGCGCTACTGTACTCATTCATTGCCTCATTCCCTGCAAAGTAACACAATTGGCAGTGAGAAAAGGCTGCCAATCCAGTGAATAATCTTGGAGATCTCTGAGCAGTTAAGCATGTTAATTAAATTGGCATTGCAGCAGGAGTTTGAGTTAGCAGGCTACCAGCAGTCCTTTGGAGGAGTGTTTCTTTCCTTACACAGTTTTCGAAGTCTAGACTTGAAGTCTGATTTGGCCAAATTCTTTGCTGCCTTCCAAAGGCTCTTCATTCCAGGGGAGCTATTCCTGATTGGCACAACTCTAATCAGAAACAGGCATGCATTACTTCAGAGTGTTTTTTCCTGTTTATAGGCATATGTGATACTCTATGGGATTTACTGTAGAATCTCCCACTTCTACAATCTGTTATCAACTGTATTTCCTCCTGTTTTGGTAACTGTGGGACTCCAGAAGTACAACTAAAATTTGCAGACCTTTTGACATGCCTTTACTCACCATTAAGTTTTCTTATCTCTGCACTAGTATTAACAGAAATCGTGCCATGCAATGCTGAAGTCTCTGCTGCCATCACAACTTTCTATGTTCAACTATTGTTTACCTCCAGCTAAAGGTAAATGTTCTTTGCCATCGTGCTTTAAAAATATTGGTACTTGTGTTCTGTGTTTGCAGGAGCTTACATCACGTATTCTTTGCCTTAAACCACAACATCTCATCTGGATGTAAGGCTGTGTTCTGGCTTATGGATGATAAATACATGTAAGCATGATTCAGCAGCATGAATCAGAAATACCTCTATGGAGGTCAAAAGTGCAGGCCAATCGCAAATTCCAGTGCAAGAGGGGAAGAAAAGCAGTGAATGTTAAAACTCTTCTATATGGGCCTTAAACTGTGATATAGTTTGTGAATGTTGACTTCCATGGGCATTCATTGCAGTAATTAACTGGTAGTCTCTTCCTTCTGTGACTGTTTACAATAGGTCAGCTTTAAGGTAGTGTTACTGCTTCTAAGACTTCTTTTGAGAAACAAAGTCCTTGGGTTTGTCAGGTCTTCAGCAGCCTGCCCCTGCTCACTGCCTTGGTATTGCCACTTCTGCAAGCTGATTGATCACATCCCCAGTAGTCACTGTTACTGAGCATCTGATTATTGGGAGTGGAGAAGAGGTAGGCACCCTAGGACATTATGGTAAACCCCTTTGGAGGGAGATGTCACCTCTTCATATGCAGTTAAAACTGTCTTGTCTACAGATGTCTTGTCTGAGGTGTTAGAAGAATTCTCAGTATTGGATAAGGGAGCAGAGTGGGCACACACTGCCTACAATTCCCACGTGGAGATCTGTCTGACCCCTTCAGCATCTAAGGGCACCCCTCTTCCTATTTCATTTTGAATACTTTTCTTCAAAGGCTGCTGGAACCATTTGGGGAGGGTGAGAAGAGGGTGAGGCAGGAAATCATTGTGCCTCTTCCTCTAAAATGGATCTGTAGGAGGTTGGATGTGCTGAACTAGTACATTTCTAAGGACAAAAACTCCTAATGTTTTTGAAGGGTTTTTTTTTTCCCCTGTTACCATGTTGCCAAGCAACATTTTTACAGTATCAGCAGCTGGGGAAACTGAATGTCTGAAAATGGTTTAAAGGAGAATAAAGGAGGCACCTGTGTTGTCTTTTGTCTATACCCTTCCACTGCTGAGAAGGTGTACCCCTCACTCCACCAGTAGACTCTCAAATTGTTAAACTAGAACTTGGATTTATTCATCTTCATGTACCTTTAAAAGTATTAACACTTGAAAGCTATGCTTGATGGAGATGTAAGTCTTTGCTCTCTAGCTAATAGATTTTTAAATAATAGGTCTGGGGCAGATCGCAGAGGTCCTCCTGCACCTTTTGGCATGGAGGTCAGTTGCTGTTATCACTTGTAATGGGATGGTGGGTTGACACAAGAGTTAAAGTTTCTACTTAGAAATTGAGAGTGGTTTTATGCCTGTACCCAAAAGCCCTTCCTAGCCATACAGCAGGCATTAGCTGTTTACTCATGCTATGGAATTAGAGGCTAAAAATGCTGCAATGCCTGACTTCCTCCCATGCCTTCGGCAGCAGAACCTGGTCTGACTTAATTATGATAGCCTAAGGGATGTGGCAGACTCCTGACACTGTTTTGGCATTTCTATGGAAGTCTTTTTGTCTTGTGTCACTTGTATGGATAGGACACTGGGGACACTAATGTACCAAATGCTCTTCAAGCACACAGCAACAGACACTTCTTGCTCTGCAGAGTTTAGTCAACCTTTTCTTCACACCCTTTAAAAACTGCATATATTACCATAATATTCAGAGGTCAACAAAGTTGAGTCCCATTGGGCTAGCAGTGTGCCATTATATAGTAAAAGATGGTTTCTCCTCCAAGGAATTCCTATTCAAAGGTGTTTCAGTCAGTTCCCTGACTTCTCAGCTTCTGCTTAACTTTAACTAGAATATTTTCTAATCAAGATCTAAAATCCATGTTGAGACTCCATCTCAGGTGACCTTCTAACCACTCAAACTAATGAGGATAGAAGAAAAGCTGAGCTTTGGATCTTCGTATTCTGTTACAGTCTGAGTGATGTATGTTTGCTCCATGCAGGGCAAAGGGAATTCTCTCCCTCTTTGAGCAGATAAACTGAAAGTAATAGACTTGGAAAGACACTTGGATCAACACAGGTGATGGGTCTTTTTAGCCTTCTGGTTAATAGGATGCAGTAGACAACCAAATAAGCTTTAGCAGATTGAAAGTAAAAAGAGAAAACATTCTCTGAATAAAACCGCTTTAAGGTTAGAGAACCTCCACTTTTTAGAAGCTATCACTGCAAAGACTCCAATATTATGCTTGAAAGTGTCTAAATCACAAAGCCATAGAAGAAATCCACTTAGGACATTGCACAGGGGCTCTCTGGTTAAACTTGGTTGCACAGTATTATATATGCATTAAACGTTTCCAGGACTTAAAGCCACTTTCCAGTCACTAAAACATGGATAACTTTTCAGCTGGCAATAAAAAAAATCAATTATCTCTAGGAGGAGGATTATATATAATAAAGGGTAGCAACAACTATGTTCTGGAACAGTTACTTGACATTTCTAAAATACAGAAGTTATTTCTTTATAGCTGTTTAGTGTCAGAAGCTGAGACTGCTCTAAGTGCAGCTAAAAGGGTCTGTTGCTATTCAACTAGACAGATGTTAAGCTTCCTATAAAGCACATTAACCCTTTATATTAGCAAGTGGCGTTAGACCTGTGCAACCAAGCTCTGAAATAGATTTCCTTTCGGTAACTTCTGGCAAGCTTGCAGGAAGGACTTGTTTCTCCACTGATTTATTACTTTTCCCTCTGGCAACATTGCCTCTTCTAACTCTGTATTTCTTCCTTTCTTTCCTTAAGTTCCAACTATATCAAAAAATAAAAGGTCATCAAAATGACTAAGGATAACCTAACACAGCATTCTCCTTGAGGAAGGAGAAAAGAGAAATAAACTTTTTTGCCTTTGTTTTTTTTGCAAAGACTTTAGAACTTGAAGTCTGACCTTCACCAGAACACTGAACAGAGTCTTTGTTCCTATCTTAACTTTCTTTGAACTGTTAAAATATCCCTATTGCTGTGTGCTTAAAATAATGCAGGTGGGTGACAATAGCTGTTACTGGGTTCCACAACTAGATTGTCCCTTTTAACAGTGAAATGCTCAAAGTACAAAGGCAATTCTGGAGGGGATAGATGTGAATTCCCTTTATATGTTACACTGTTCATGTTGGCGAATGTTGCCAGAAGAACCTGTGACTTTGACCATAACTTGGGGAAAGATCATAGAGCTTTAGCATCAGGGTAGGATGGCAACAGAAGCAATAGTCTCCTGCATCTGAAAGCTGCATACACCAGTGATACGTCTTTCCAGCCAGGCTTCCTCCCATCACCCATGATTTATGCAGCTTTCAAATGGTCTTGCCCTATTCCTTTTCTTGGGTCAGTTGCTTTAGGAGTCCCTGTGCCAGCTGCCCAGGGGAAGAGGAGGAAGGTATCTCACCAAATAATAAAAGGAGGTTGTGTCTGATTTCTCAAGATCTGAACCCAGCCCTGGACATACTGTTTTATGAAAACATATTGTACCATTAAATGCTGCAGAGCTGCTGCATTGCTGCTTCAGAACCCAGCCATGTGTCTGTATTAAATAATGAATATCATGTATTCGTGCTTGGTTAGTTTCTGTGGGGGAGCATTGCTATTTGCCTCTTACTCCAAAAAATCATTGTTAGCTAAATATTTGAGGATTAATTTTTTTGTCAAATACAATGGAAATTAATCTTCAGCAAATATCCAATCTTGTAATTGAGGACTTGATCCAAAGCCCATTAAATGGAAGGATTCTGGTTGGATTTGGCAGGTGCTAAATAATAGTGGGGAAAAGAAGCTTTTGTGAAGCAGATTCCCATCTTGGTCCTGAACTTCTGCAATAGTTACTTCATGGAGTAGAACTCGGTATAGGGTATAATTTTTTTTGTCATGCATTAAAAACTTTATTAATTACCCACTGTATTAGCACATATAATAGCTGTGCAATTCACAGTGGCTACCTCTCTAAACTTGGAATGTAAAAATCTATATTCGGCAATATGCTGTGCAGAAACACCTTCAAAATCTCATGACATAAGTGTGTGCAGTTCTGGTGTCCTCAACATAAGGACATGGAGCTGTTGGAGCAAGTCCAGAGGATAGTAAGGGGGCTGGAGCACCTCCAATATGAAGACAGACTAAGATGGGGCTGTTTAGCCTTGAGAAGAGAAGCTGTGTGGAGACCCCATAGCAGCCTTCCAGTATCTGAAGGGGGCCTACAAGGATACCAGGGGGACTTCGTCAGGGGCTGTAGTGATGGAACAAAGGGTAATGGATTCAAACTTAGGGGAAGTTCAGATTAGATATAAGAAAGAAGTTCTTTACTGTGAGGATAAAGTTGACTGAAGAAGTGATAAATGCTCCATCCCTGGCAGTGTTCAGGGCCAGATTAGACAGAGCCTTGAGCAACAAGGTCTAGTGTGAGGCATCCCTGCCCATGGCAGGGA
This sequence comes from Coracopsis vasa, assembly GCA_026283785.1. Classification (NCBI taxonomy): domain Eukaryota; kingdom Metazoa; phylum Chordata; class Aves; order Psittaciformes; family Psittacidae; genus Coracopsis; species Coracopsis vasa. The sequence goes on from JANHGB010007724.1 coordinate 23,892, forward strand.
GTTGGAACTGGGTGATCTTAAAGTTCTTTCCAACCCAAACTATTCTATGATTGTTACATCTTTTAGACCCAGGTAACCTGGTGAAAACTGAGCCAGGGTCTTGTGTTCTTTGGTGATTCACCAGCTTTAGGCTATGATAATTCTGGTTTGTTTGGCCTAGACTAAACCAAGGAAAACACTTCCCACTTACACAGCTGGGCTTAAATTGAAAGTCCAGATGTCAATATTGGAATGTGGAAACATGAATAAGGCTTGAATGCAAGGCAGGTACCAGTATATGATGTCACGACTGAGCACAGGCATATACTCAAGTTGAGCAGAGTAATTTCCCCAGTCCTCTTGGCTAAGCTTAATGCAGCAGATTTTTTTTGATGTAGAAAAATCTAGGATATTAGAGGCAGATGCAGTATGCTGACAGAGTAAAATCATTCCAGATCTCTTGGGGTGAAGGCAGCTACACCTCAGTATGTGGTGAGCTGCTTGTGCTTAGAGCACTTTCCTAGTACATGAATGCAAGTGTCATACTCTATCAATAAGCACTTCTGTAGCTGCTCAGGAAACAAACATGTGGTGAGAGTCAGAGTTATGCTGTGGATTAGATATTGGGATCGATACTAGGATCAGTGGGGGATTTCAGTGGTGAGAAGCCTGAACTATTTATCAACAGCCTGGATAGGGGCCAGTGGATGAAGTGGCGCAAAATCTGCAGAGTGCATGAAGAAACACTGCAAACTAAATCAGCTTAACTGGGCAGCAAACGCTACCCCAGCCTAGCTGAGCCTGTTGCTACCTCATAGAATGTAAATGTACCAGCCTATCTCCTGGCTGCAATGTGTTCACAGGTGCCTCAGTGCTGAGATGCTGCAGGAACAGACAGAAATGGAGATAACTGAAAACAGAATCAGGACTTTATAGGAGGAATGTGAGTGATGAGTGAGGGAGAGGTAGGAGATTGAAGGAAACTGTCCTGGATTAAAGTAAATTAACTTGGTGAGCTTTCTGTTTGTCAGAACATTACAAAATGTTATCGTGTATGAAGATTCCCAAGAAAACAATTCACTGTAAATCCACTTTCAGGTCACTGTGGCTTTTTTCTCCTCCACTGCCTGTTCCATAGAGCTATAATTAATAATGGTCACAAGTGATAATACTGATCATCACAGGAATGAAGTAAGGACCTTTAATGAAAGCAAACCAGCTTTTAATTGAGACTTGGTAAGATGAGGTGATCCTGTTTCTGTAGATATGAACTGTGGCAAATTATTCTCAAGACGTTTGCTCAGAATTAATTCTGTAACATACAGAGGCCAAAACTGTGGCTGTAAACTTCAGACAAGCTGGCTCAGAGCATCTGGTGCAGTTTTGCTGCATGCTCTGGGCTGAATCTTGCTTACGCCTAACCTGCTCTCGTCTGCACACCAGCAGCTCTCTGCAGGGATATTTGTACAAGTACAGCCGCTTGCCAGTGCGCATCATGGAACTTTGACATCTGCCTGAAATGCTGGAGTTGGCTGCTTGGGGTGATAGTATCTAAGTTAATTTCATGCTTGTGGTCAAGGATGAAATAAACAAATCGATGCTAAAGCTTTTAAAACTATGGTACGACAGGACAGTCTCCTGCAGATCCTGTTTTCTCCCCTGTGCCCATATCTGGAACATGGGCGATGTGTAACCTGTCTCGCTACAGATGGCTGGTTGTCACTTGGTGCTGCGGAGAGCATGATTTCTCCCATTTTAACTGACCCAGATGGGTACAGAGTCATCTAAGGAACCCCCTGCTCAACCATCCCTGCTTATGGCTAAGCAAGCTGCATGCCCAGTTCTACCAGCTCAGCAAGCAGGATTCTAATGCATTTCAGAAAACGCAGACATAATATAGGCTCATTCCCACCCCTCTACTGTGGTCCACATACTATCAATAACAAACAAAAATGATCTAAGACTTAATAGTGAAAACTTTCTTTACTGTTTAACATGTAAAAACTGACTCCCATAGATAAAGCTTTCATATTGCCAGCAACAATGTAATGAGATTGTACTGGTTTTCACACACATTTAGAAACCCTTAGCAGATCCAGAGCTATTGGATTTCCCCTTTATCTTTAATGTAATTTTCATAATGCTTCTTGGAAATGTGCTATTAACTTCATTTTGCAGATGTAAAACCAAGGTAAATAGCAATGACCAGATAACTCTTCCTGTCCAGAGATATAACATCACTTTTCCCTACTACTTAAGGAGATGTTCCCGTATAAAATTAGTCATCTAAACAGGAGTTATACTTAGCTGCAAGCATTCTCTTATAAGTCATTGCCTCCTTTTCTGGAGTGATGATGAACAGGTAATTTTTAACCTAAGAAGATTTCCATTTGGGATTGAGTTTTGGGTTAAATTGGGAATTGATGGTAATGGGAAGAAGCATTTTACCCAGTACTGATACCAGTACTCTCATGTTCATTCTGTATTCCTTGGTCATGTTTGAGTCCACCTGTCCCTGTGCACAGCCATGTGCAGTAAACACCAACCTGATGGTGCAAGAATTTACCTGCTGAAGAGCTGTTTCTGAATTCAGGCTTTATCATCTACTGGTATCTTTAGAGATAGTTGGAAGAAATACCTTCTGTCCAATACAAAATAAGGTTGGTAGCTGAATCTAAAACATTAAGGCTACCTTTCAATCAGAAATGTACCGGTCACTGCACATCTTGAAGACCCTTGCTGCTGTGGAGAATAGTTTTGTTCCCTTCTATTGTCAAAATCAACTTCTTGCAGGCAACAGCTGAAAGTAAATGTGTACTATAGCGTGGCTTTGTTTCTGCAGAGAGTCATAGTCCAGGAAAAGAATATACCTTTAGACCAGTGATTATAGCCCCACGTTTTGGCTGCACAAGTATTTAATTTGTTCTGGTACAGATAAAAATAAATATCAAGCTAAACTGGGTAGAGAAAAATGGTTGTAGGTATGACTCAATTATACTAATCAATTAGAAATATTGAGTGGGAAAGGTAGCCAGCACCTCTGGAGTATCATTGATAAAGGTCTTCTATGTTTGAAAGCTGGTCTCTTTTTTCCCACTTATGCTTTATTAGAACATATAACTTCTCCTTCGAAGTTTTACCTCCCTTATGCTCAGGCTATAATGATAGCACACTTTTTCAACGTTTATATTACTAAAAAGAGAGAACAGAAAATAAGATATCACTGAATAAATTAAATCAGCTCTCAGAAATAGGATTAGGCTACTGATGGATTTTTTTCAGTATGTTTCATTTATTAAATCTCCCTGTTGAAAATTTGCATGAAACTACTACAGATCTGCTGTAACAGTGTTGCAGTATCCAGAGCTAGGAGCAGTTCCATGGAATTCTAGAGTTTTCGTTTTAGTAATGGCATCTACCTGACACTCTTGCTCTTATCCTATTTCTGTTACTGGAGTTCAAGTGCTATTGCCATCAACGATTTCAAATGCAAGACAAAAATGGTATCTGCTTCAATGAAAGAATTTTCTGCTCCACACTGCAGAATGACTCTTATATTAGTTGCATCTAATATGTGTTGATGGGATTAAAATAAGTCTTTAGGAATGAAGTTTCGTGCTTAGGCAATGAAATGCTATCTATGTAAGTGACAACATAGCTAAGTGCAGAAGGCGAGATTGAGTTTACTTGGTATGCATTTGGTTTAGAGGGAAGAATGCAGTGATTTAGGCTATTTTCATAAGGAAGCAGCTGCATAATTTTGCTTGTTTTATGTACTCCAGTGGTAATAGCAATTTCTACAGCAGCACATGTGTATGTGCAAGTGCATCTACTGGTCTTATTTTTTTTGTATCTAACAATATTTTCTGTACCAAAACTGAAAAGACTTCATTCTTGTAGACTTTTTCCATACTCCTGAGTTCTTATTAGATAATGCAGTTTTCTGGCATGTAGTAAAAATAATTGGACTTATTTCTTCAAGATGCGGCTATTTCTTGGCACAAACCTGCTAGGAAGAATATTCAGATATCAAATGCAATGAAAATGCATTATAATCAAGGCTGCGGGACACCTCTATGTTGAGGTACAAGTTGTGTACAAATGTAGGTGTCAAGAGCAAAACAGTATTCTATTTATCTGATAGTTCCAATATGTGGCAAGTAATAGAGTGTAAAAAGAAAGTCTTCCTATCTAATCAGCTGGTGGTATATGTAAATGGCTTAAACATGGTGATCATGTCAGGAATACAATGCCATTCCAACAAAGATTTTTGCAATGTAACTTCCTACCTGTTATTACTCTTCTACACCTTCAGTCAGTGCAGTTGTAGATATACATGTGTTGTACCTGCAAAACAACTCTGAAAACAAGCTTTGCATTAGGATTTCAACACTTGCACTTTGGCTACTGCAAGTATATTCAAAAAACCCTTATCTTTAAAAACAAGAAAATGCTAAAGACTGAGTAAGAGTTGGGAGGTGAAGAGGGGAGGGAAACACAAAAAAATAAAACAAATAAGAATCAAAACACCCACAAAACCAAAGCCACCGGCATTATTTGGATAAACTTGGGTGACAATTTCAATAGGATCTAAATGCATATGGTGCTCTTCAAATGTGTAAAGGCTTAGTCAGCACCCTGGTAAAAAGCGAGCCCCATGATTTTTTCACTCTATCAGAAAAGTATTTATCAAACTTCATGGAAAAACAATTTTTGCAAACACAAGTGACTCTGGTTTGATTTTTACAACTGTTCTTAGTTGTGCCAGGTAAGTGTGGATATGCTGCTTTAGCATCTTTCCTGCAGTAATTGATTGCCACTGCCGCCATTCAGTCTATGCCAATGTAAACTCGCATTTTGTTACTGCCTTTTACACAAAGCAAGTTGGACCCTTCCACCTATTTTGGTACAGTTAGGCAAAGCATAAGTCACCTGGTGACTCTGCAGGCTTGTGGCAGCAGACTAAAATTAGATATTTGAAATTGTTACCACCTTATCCATATGCTTTGCTTTCCTACCACTGCCCTCAGTGATGTACGAGCATCCTGTGAATCAACTCCTGATCTGCTGCAGTTCTCAGGCTGGTGCATTCAAGTAAAACAGAATCTGTTTTAACCTTGCACATCACAATGTGACTGTGTTAATTTCGACTACAGAATTGCAAGCCAGGGTTTTATAAAACTTCCAAATTCAAGCCAAAATTCTTAAGATCGGGCTAAAAAACCCAAACCCACAAAAAATTCTTATTGAGATTCATGGCACATCATTACCTGCTTCCTTTTTAAAAGCAGTGCATAAATACCTGTTATCCTGCAAGCTCCCTTTCCCTGCTCTTCCAGACAGGCTTTGAGTACTGATGCTGTGTTTATTCAGGATAACAAAATATGCTCTCTAGTGAATAATAAACTGACTTTTTTCCTTGTCCTCTTAAATCACTATGAATTTTTTAAAGGGGGACTGTTTTTCTTTTTGCTGCTGCTGCAGCAATTTGCTGTCATTTCATGGGATTGAAGGGTAGTGAAAATGTCTTTTTAATAGACAGTACAATAATTAACACCACCAAAAGAAAATTAGCTTGAGCAGATAGGTGGCACAAAGTGAGCTGTGGGGGTGAAGCTTCAGAAGTTACCTAAACAGCTTTAGTGCTCTTGTGCCAGTGGTGACACACAGGAGCGGCCTTTAACAAAATGTTATCAGGCAGCTTTTACCCTTCAAAAAAATCAGCTAAGTGCTTATCAAAGCACTTAAATTTTATGTGGTTCCCCAGATGCTTGCTTTGCAGGATTTGTGATGGGAGAATAAGCTGTGAGCAGCGATGCCTTCAGTATCAACTGCTCTAACAGAGTCACCTTTTAATTGTCTCAATGTGAAAAGGTAGGAAAAAAGTCCCCAAACTCAGATTCTGAGGATGGAGCTGACCCCTGTGTAAATCCCCTGCAGAGCTGAGGGCTCCTGCAGACAGTCTGCTGCATGCACTTTGGTGGCTATCGGTCAGATCTGTCATCCTGTCTAGTTATGAACAAGCATTTTTAACCTGTGCTAGCTGCTGCACAGGCAGTGACAAGAAACTTGCTTCTTAGTTAATATCTTCAGCTATCTACACCTTCTCAAACTTCCTACAGATGGATCAACCAGAGGATTTGGAAGTGTTCGTTAAAGCTTCTATTTTTGTTTAATAACTGGAATTCCCTGGAATGAAAGGAATACTGTGGGATTACTTTTATTGATTAATAAGACTTACCTTTATAGCTGCAAACTCTCCCAAACTCACCCCAGAGATGCACAAACCTGCCTGCCAACTTCCTTCATAGCAGATGTACCGCCTGTACCAGATGTTCAGAGCTTCTGAGTCAGAATTCCAGGGACAGTGACATTGCTTTAAACACACATTAATAATACTTAATCTTTGGTCTTCTGAGCTCTAAAGTTCAATAGAGCCATGTCTTTTTGATACCTCTCCCAGTTTTAGCACTAAAATATGCAATTTTGCTTATGAGCAGATGCCGAGACTGCCATTTGAATTTCTGTATGAATTTGTTAGATGGAGCTTTAAAGGAAAAGCTCAGCTATCATGAAGCTGGTGATGTGATTTAGATTTGGCATATATAGAAAGCCAAATTGTAACAGAGCAAGGGAGATCACTGTCCAGGCTATCACTGTCCAGGCTGAGGTAAATTAAAGCCTGTAATAAGTACTTTGCGGGGAAATGGGCTTAAAACTTGGACACCTGCAACACTTGTGCCTTATGTTAAGGATTACACAGAGAGAAACATGACAAGAATCAGCTCTCCAACTCTCAGCCTAGTCCAGGTCCTAGCTGAGTCTTTGTTTGCCATCTTTGCTTACACAAAATTGGACAGCTGTTGAGATGATCCCAGGGCACTAATCCTGCCAAGACAGTTGCTGATCCACAGATGAACATTTTGTGGTTTTTAAAGAAATAAAAGTATTATCCATTACAGTCATGCCCTCCTTGAAGTTAAAGTTTCTTCAGTCATGCTGGGAGAACAAGGCAAGATGCTTAGACCGTAAGGAGTACATAGATTAATCACAGTTCTGTAAATCACTCTTGTGTTGCAGAAAGGTAGCTCTGAAGATTTATTTTCTTTACATGAACAAATTACCTTCGTGTAAGGAAATGATCCACCAAGGACAAAATGTAGAGGTGGAGAGTAACAAGGCCAGACGTCTCCTGTGTAAATTTAACTGGGGGTTAAAGGTGGTCCAAAGAGATTGTTTGGTCCCTGGAACAGGCAGCTCCTGTAGCAACTCAGGGAAGGTAATGTCTGTGTCTGCCTTGCTGTGCAGGTTGGCTGTGCCATGCCCAACCACTCTCCTTGCATGTCTGCCAGCTTAATTAAACTGACTCCAACCCATGATTCTACGCAGGTGATCCTGTGTTTCTATGAGTCTCAAAGACAGTGATGTAATTCTGAGGGAGTTTCCTGTGTCACAGCCTCCCCAGATGCTATTCCTCTGTGATCCTGATCCCTGAGCAGTGCTCTGCTGTCTGAGTACCTTTTCTTGCATGTTTTCAGTTTCTTACTTCATATAGAGTTAATGCAGAGACCAATTCTCTGCAGCTCCCTCTTATGTATTTGAAGACTCTTTCCCATTAATCTTCTCTTGATTAAGCAGCCTCAGATTCTTAAGTTTTCCTGCTCAGCTGTGTTTGCCAGGCTATGAGGAGACATTCAGCTGCCAGATGAGTCCTGTACGTGTGTAATAGCTCAGCTGTAAAGAGAGCTGCTGTGTAAGCATTATACCTATTCCACCAAAGCCTTTTGTGACAGCAGGTGAAGGTGTGACATAGCAGGGATATTGAGACAGATATTGAGTTAATTCAGCATTGTCACTTCTGTGAGCTCTGCACTTGGCACTGGTTGAAGAGCTAACGCTCAGGGCTGACAGATGCAAGATGGAAAGAGGGGTTCTGTTTCATTTAGATGATGTGAATTACCTAGGAGAGTTGTAATAAGAATACGTGAAATAGGGAAATGAATAGAGCTGACCAGGAAAGCCTAGATGAAGTCAAGTATAATGCTGCCCTTCACTTGTGTTTAGAGACATGTCTTGCTGAAGAATATGTCCAGAGCCCTAACAGGAGATTGTAATAAGGGACAACATAGTAAATATACAAGTGGAAGTATCAGAATGGGAATTAGTCAGCCAGAGCCAATGACTGAGCTGTTAATGTCCTTCTCTGATTTAGATTGATTCTAATTGCAAACATAAGTCAGTTGATTGTATTCAGTCTTTATTTATGATCAGTTCTGATTACACAAATTATAACAAATATGAATTAGGTTGTAACTAGCCCAGCAATAAGCTCTATGTTGCTAGGTAACAAGCCAACATTATTTCAAACAACCCAATCTAGGGGAAGCAACTGAGCTATTGTTGTTCTCTGTTCCTGCTCCTTGTTCTTTAGGATTGCTGTTAAGAGCCTTTTAAATGTCTTCTCCTTAGCGTCTGATTTCCTGGGAGGAAGGATAAAGGTTTTGTTGAATTTCAAGCAGGCACCTTTGCATAGTGCTCCATGTGACAAAGGTTTGTGGAGCAGTGGCTGTGGGACCAGCTGTCTCTGTGCTGTAAAGCGATGCACTCCTGGATGCTGAAATCATTGTAGAGCAGCCCTGAAGCAGCAAGCTCTGGTGTCATCCAATTCCACTGCTCATAACACTTATTTCTGCTGTCAGTTTGTCTGTTTTTCTTGTGGTATTGGAGTGAAAATGGTCTTCATCTGACCCATGTTTTGGTGACTTCATGTGAATCCCCAGGACTGCTTATACTAGACAATACCATCCCAGTACTGGGGAAGCTGGACACGATCAGGTGCAATCCAGAAACAGCTACCAACTTTGCAAAGCTTTTGTAGGAATTGCCCTGGTGCGAGGCTGCTGCACAGTACAGAGCTACATCTTGCATGTGATGGGCAAAACAAAAGTGGTGGAGGCCAAAGTGAATAGATTGGCAGAGCCATAGATAGGATGAGTTTAGCACAGTTTTTCCCTACCTGGCAGTAGGCATCCTAATAGAAAAAGCTCCAGGCTTGCTTGAATCAGTGTCCTGCAGGTGATCAAGCCAACAGGCAAACCCCGCGCAGCCTGTTTCCTACTGAGGGCTGGAGAAGGTAGCCTTTAATCAACCTGAAAATAACCTGAACAGTGCACTGAAGCATCTTTGCTTCGGAGATGTGTCAGGAACACTTTCAATCTTTTATCTTCCCTGGAACAGCAGGAGAAATGCCACTGAAATAAGCCCTGTAATTTCTCCTCTGTAATTATACCTGTCACCACTTCCGATGGAGCTGATATAAATAGCCAGTTCTGCCTTCTGTTTGCAATTGTGCTTTTTTAATACAAAACAAAAAGGGGAGAAGCAAACTGTCTGCCCCTATCTCTGATGCTAAGACCAGTTCTGATGTGCAAGACAAAGCATTCATGCACTGCAAATTTGCTCTATAGTCCAAAGCTTGACACTATATGCAACACACCACTCTTGTAAGCAATTGTTTGCTAAAAGTAATGGTAAAATTTGCCATGTGATAGGGTCTGCTGAAACCGAAGGCATGTATATTAATGTATGCTTTTATTTTTGCATGCCCAGTGTCTACTGTTAAATCCACACTTGTCTGGAAACAAAAGTCAGGCCTGGGCCACTGTGAAATGCAAATTGCCACGCTTTAGTCAGCATTCATTTGAAATCCTCATGTAAGCCAAGGGGAATTCACAGCTCTTTCCTGGAGTTGTAGGAGTTGATGTATCCCAGCAGAGGAAAGAAATTGCAGTATATTGTAAATCGTTCCAGTTTTAGTGTATTGGGCCAAATTTGCTAGTAGCAGCAAATGCAGCCTAGTTGATGTCAGTGGAGCAGTAGCAATTATGACAGATGATGATCTTTAAAATTGACCCAACCATCATTGCCCTGTGACAAGAGGCCAGTGGCTTGGCTGATTGAGTCTTACTGGATGCTAGCAGCTTGGCGGGTTTAAGAACCACTGCACACTGGGATCTTTAAACTACTTCCAGCCTCACTAGTTTCAATGGTAAATACAACATGTAGTTCTCTGGCCTTGCCTTTAAGCAATAAACAGTCATAAAATACATGAATAAATACTTTAAAATAAAACCCCTCACCTAATTTAAATTCTATCTCTGTTCCCAAGAATATATGAAAAATCATATGGGGGAAAATTCATGCATTTATGGAGGGTGTTCAGATACTGTAATAATGAGTTATCTCAACCAGAAATAGCTAGAAAGAAAAACAAATGAGGGAGGAAAAGTTTGTTTAGCATAATGACAAAAGTTTAACAGTTCTCAAAGTCCTTTTTTAAAACTTACCAATTGGTAAAGAGAACTTTACCTACCACAGACTCCTACCTAGGGAAGGTATAAAGTGAACACAGCAATCAAATCTGTGCAGAATGTGGCCTGTGGCTTAGACCACTGGTTTTACTAGGGTTTGATTTATATTGATACATACCACTTTTATTTTTTACAGAGTTATAGAATCATAGAATAGTTAGGTTTGGAAAGGACCTTAAGATCATCAAGTTCTAACCTCCCTGCCATGGGCAGGAACACCTCCCACTAAACCATGTCACCCATGGCTTTTGTTAATTCAGTTCCTTGAATTAACTTCAAAAACTATGACAGTCATTAAAGAGCAGAGACACTCCCACCCTGCTTACACAGTTTAATATGAGGACATTCAAAATCCCTAATGTCTTCACAACACCCACTTCCAAGCTCAAGTGAGTGGTGCTGTCTCACCCAGCGGTTTTCTGCTCTCTGAAGTGAGGACTTTCTTCCATTTATGGCTGAGTTGAAGACTGCAAAAATTCAGCTAAGAAATGTAATTAAAAATAAGTTCCTTTATGTGCATTGGAGTATTCAGAGCCCCACTGGTGACTCCAGTGGGTGCTTAGGAATGGGAACTCCCCTACCTCTGGTGAAGTCACTTACACAGTCGGGTCCAATGGTAAAACACAATGGACACCACACTTCTCAGCACTGCTTCCCTGCTTGGATATTCTCAGGAAAATTAGCATTAGGGCTTAAAGCTTGATTTGTCTGAACAGCTCAGCATCCATAAACTCATTACAAGAATCAAGGTAGCATTTGTTACCCTATATATAGCAAGAGACAAAGAAAACAGGGCCATTGTGCAAAGCATCAATTAGACCTCTTAGTGAGCCATGGAAGTAAAACTCCCCAAAACAAAATTCCATTTGCAATGCAGTGAATCATGAAGGATGTGTACCAGGTGTCGGGAAAAAAAGCAAGAGTGGAAGATTTTTGCCATGCTTTCTTCTGAAGCAGTTAAGTGTCATCATTCTGAAGTAATTGAAACAGCCTCAGTGACTCTTCTGCAGTTTTGTCTAGCAAAACTGCATCCCAGAAGCAGATTGTACTGCTGTTGATATAATCTAAGGTGGTAAATATGTGCTAGTAAGTTTGGACTGGATGTAAGTTTGAAGAGGCTGCTCCAGGAATCCTGCTTTTTTGGTATGAGGAGGGTGCAGCTGAGCCCTGTGGCCAGGAAGGGAAATGCCTGGATGCTGTTATAATCCCTACTGTTTCACAAACAGATAACTTATTGCATGCAGTAAAATAGTCTAAGATGAGCCATGCATCAAAGCTGCTGTGGTTCAGAGATTCCTTGTTAACTTTTTTCACTTTCACAAGGCCATTTAGGAATGTCTCTAAATGCCCCTCTCTTCTCTACATCTCAGCACCTCTTTCTCTGAGATTCTCCCTCGATTTTCACACTGTTGTCAGCAAGCTGCATGCTTGGGAGGGGACTTGTTTCTTTCTTTAACAGCTTATTTTCCCCAGTGTTATTCTCCCCCACCCAGCAGCTCAAAGGATCCATATCTTCAGTGCTCAAAGCTTGAGGGTTCTCTTCCAGGGCTGTGGCTTTCTGCAATACAGGAATAATGCTGACACATCCCGGCTCTGAATTCTTATTGAAACAATAGCATCTGCACAAAAAAGATTAATTACTTCTAAACTTGTTTTGGCAAATGCTCACTTTTGGCACCTGGTATGTCCCTTTAGCCTGTCCTCTTTTACAGTATGTCTTAAGCAACATCCTATTGAGCCGTTAGCCTGCTTCTGAAGAATAACAAGCATGTACCAACTGATCAGCACATACATGATAGAAAGCCATCTCTTCCCCTCAGCAACAACAAAGGAGACCCTTCACCTACCCTTGGTATTTCCTTCCCACTCCTCAGCACGGGGCTCCTCACTTGCTGAGGAGCTCAGCGGGACCTCAGCTGATAAAGGAGGCAGCAAATCAGAGACATTCAAATGCTACCTGCTGTGAGGGAGGTAGAAGCCTATTGATGTATTGCCACCCACCTTTGGAAGCAGGTGCCCTTCCACACTGCTTCTCACGCAGTCCTGTTTGACACAGCTTCCACTGATTTCTGCTTTTTTTTCCTTCTGGACAGCACCATAGCACAGTTCATGGATATTTATTTATTTCTAACCCTACCAAACACTGCATTTCCCTGAGTGCTTTTTTGAGAGTTGAACTTGCACAGGTTACTGGAAAACCAGAAGAAGCCCTGGTGGGTTTGTAGAGCAGAATAGTCACCAGAAGTGATGAGCAGTTAATGTATGTGAATGTTAGCTATTTTCTGCAAGAGCTAATTGGTACAAATACACAGAGAGTGAGCATGCCTGCTGCTTCACTTGCGACTGTGAGCTCTGAACTTGGATCACGAGGTGTATGGCAAAAGCTCCCTGGCACTGCAGCCTCTATAACGTTGATTACAAAATATAATCCACTTACAGGACAAACCCATGGAACTTGCAGGCTCAGGGAATGTTTTGCAAAAAGCTAACAGCCACTTAAATATGCATGAAGAAGGAGCACAGCGTGACTCTCATGAATAGCAGCAAATCAAATCCAAGCTGTGTCTCTCCAAGAACAGAACCAAGAAAACTGGTTTTATTAGTTTTTAGAGGCTCTGAAAAGTAAACTGTTCTTTTGCACAGTATTGACTTGAAAAGCAGGGCCACGGCATTTTAGTTATTACATTGAAGGATTATGGCAAAGGCTTCTCTTGCCTAAGTAGTCAGATAAAATTGTCTGGATGCTGTAAATTGTCTTAACACCCTCTGTAATTACTGCAAGTAATTGTGCCCACAGAGCAGCTTGCTCTACCTATGTGAGGAAGGGAATGTGTTACTTAGATAACTAATGTAAGTGGGAAATATATTGTTATATGGGAAAAATGTTTTGTGACTTTCCTGCCATCGCACAGCAGAGCTGTAATGAAATAGTGTATCTGAGCTCAGCCCTTCTGCTCTCTAGTATGCTAGCAACAAAAGGAAGTTCAGAGAAAATGCTAGTCTGTCTCTGAGCGGAAAAGACAGGCAAAGTCAGATCAATGACTGAAAAAGCATAATGGTATGCTGAGCCTTGAGAATGATCTACAGTGCCTTGACTTGTCCTTGTCTGTGGGCTTCATCTCAATGCTTGGAAAGATCATACATTTCGGGATTCATTTCCATGGGACATGGAAGGCAGAAGGCAACCAAGAGCAGCCAATACTCACTAAGGGCTGATTATGCATGACCGACCTGAGAGCCTTCTAGGATGGAATGATTGGCTATCAGAACTCTAACGTCACTAAGGTTTTTTGACAAGGTTTGCAGTATTCTTATTTGTTAGCTGGCAAAGTATAGGTGAGACAAATAGGCTGTTAAAACCCAATAGCCCAGCCAATCTTCAAGCTATGAGAAGCAATCAGTGTCTTGAAGCTCCAGTTTTCAGCTGCAATCAAGAAGACTCTGTGGGTCATACTGGAGCCAAAAGTGTTCAACATTCACACCAGCAATTTGCAATGAGAGAAGGCATATATGAGAAACTTGTGGACAACAAAAAATGGGATGGCAGGGTTGATAAGCCAAGCAGCAAAGCTTCATTTAGAGGGAAATGGGGAAACTCAATGACTTGATGAGTTAATAAAAATTGGAAATTCAACAAGGTAATGGAACAGAACTTTTCCCTAGTGGAAAGCTGCAGAGCAAGGGGTCAGTGTGCAGTTAAAGAAGCGGACATCAGGAAAAGGCATACTTGCAGGAGGGTTTTGCAGCATTAGAGCAGTTTACCCAGGGAAGTTGCACATTCTTAATTGCTAGAGCCTGTGCAATAATGAAGAGATCAAGATTGCTAATGACAAATCTCCTGGGTGTTTGGCAGAAAAAACTTGCATGGAAAAGAATACTTTGTAAGAAGCATTTATGAATAACAAACTAGTGAGGCTGCTTTGCCCCTGGAATGTCATGGAGATGGCTTTTATACCCTCTCATAACAGCTGAATTTTGAAGAGCCTTTACTCTTACAGCTTTCCTGAACCCTCATGAACAAGTCTAAATAGTAGGCATAGAAGCTTGGGAAAGGACAAAATGTCTCTTGAAAACATCTCTTTCTTTGTTACGAAAGATTTCTATTAAAAACTAGCAGAGAAAATAAAGGGAATGGAATATATCTGAAGAAGAATGATACTAAATAGAAGAAGATCTAAAACTGTCAGTGAAAACAAGTCTTTCATTTTGTGTTCTGAAACTTTTTGGTTCAATGCCATTTACATTAGTCTTGGCAGAGCAACATAACACTGAGCATCTTCTGGCCTGGAAAGTTATAACATTGACTTCTCAGTACTCTGTGCTTCCAGTCTTCCTGAATCTGTTTTCCTTTATGTATCCTTTGGGTATTTCACTTTTTTCCATAAGTGTCCCATACATTCAAATTCAGTTATGTTTCAAAATATGCATATTTGTAAGGGGTTGATTTGGGAATTATTTACCACATACCAGGATTCAGCCTCATAACAGAACTGTGGAGCAGTGACCTAGCAGTTAATTAGCAGAGGAACCATTCTGGGTGGCATGTCAGTTTTGTAGGTGTTAAAGGGATCTTTAAATTCTGTTGGGATTACAGTTCCTCATGATGTGATTGTTAACTGAGTGTAGACCATATAAAGAGGCAATGAAGGAGAAGTTTTTTATGAAGACAGTGCAGATGTAAGGGGAGAAAAAAACAAAAACTGGAGAAAGGATGATCCATCGTTCTGACATATGTTTAGTACTTCTAACCTTTCTCACAGTTTGCTGCTTGCTTTTCCTGCCAGCAGAAATGCATTCTGTTCATTTCTCCATTTCCTCCTAATGACCTTCTTTAACTGAAGCTCAATTAATCTTTTAAGAAAAGTTGACAGTAAGAAAACAAATTGCTTTGTAGTCTTGAAGTGTTAAAAAGGATTTGTATAGCACTTGTCTTCCATTAACGCAGTATTTGAGGAGTCCAGATGCTTTGCCATAAGTCCTCTCTCTGAATCTATTAACGACCTTAAAAAGAAACAGAAAATAACATGAGGGAGTTTCTTTTTGTCCAGAACACTGGGTGTTTCGTTCCCAAGAGATTTATGTATCAATGTTCTTTAAACCCATCTTTCAAAATACATGCATATTTGATCATCCGCAGAAGATGTGACTAATGATACAATCAGTGTTATAAATGGTCACACTGAGAAGCACCAGATCTCTTCTGTTTTATTTAGTTTTCCTTGCTATAATCAGGGAGCGATGCTGTTGTGGTCTTTTGAGATCCTTTCTAGCACCCCTCCCTTCATGCATGAAGCTTTCTGTGTAATTCTGGTCTAAATTTCTCTTCTATGACCCTCTTCAATACTGTCTTCTGCTGTTTCTCTTGCTGTGTTTATCATTACAAACTGAGTACAGCAAGAACTGCATTTGTATCTTCTCTGTAAGGATTTGGGGTTTGGCTTGCCAGCTCCTTACTGTCCTAAGAGCTTCACCAGACTCCCCCACAGTGCTGTCGGAAGGTGGAGAGGAGTAAAAGAAACAAACCTATTTATCAGAGGTGCTACTTCTTCATCTATTGAAAAATTAGGAAAGCTTCTAGGACCCAATCCAAAAAACTCTACTGTGAGTCTTTCTGTTGACATTCATTGATAGGGAACTCTTCTAGCTGGAGTGACTCCGCTATGGATCTTGTGTGGGTTCGGAGGTGCCACTTTCTGAAATACATACCTGTATCTCTTGCAATATTAAAAACTTGATCATCCAAGCAGGTCACAGATAGCTACCTAAAAATAACTGTGGTGAAACTGGGTGTTCATGGTTATGCCAGGAAGGGTTTGATAAGCATAGTTAAAGCCAGCTACAGAGTAGCCATTTGCTGTTCATTTCTTTTGTGCGTTCTTCAGATCTGCTCTTGTAAACTCCAGCTGTTCTTGGTGCAATGCAGGACGGCTTCCAAGAAGATTTTGAAGAAGGACATTTGGTGTATATCTTGTAGATTTCTTCGGGAGGAAGGGAACCCAAACCAAACATCTGTTAAAACCAGCCCCAGTTCTTTACACAGATCTTCACATAAATGTGTTTTCTTCCTTCTTTCATTCCTGCATTTCTCCAAGATAGCTGCTTGCTTGCATTCTTCAAGCCTTTGAGACAGTCATCTCTTCCCCCTAACATCAGCAGGAACTCATTCACACTGAGCATCCTAGTTATTTGTTCCTTTTGCCTGCAATTGCAGGATTAGATCAATTGTAAGGGCATCTTCCAGACCAAACAAATTACATTGCTACTTGTTTGCTTGCTGCTTGATGCAATTAAGGTAAATTTTCATCTCCTGATTTCTCATGCTACACAAGAACAATTATCAGTTAATGATAGCAGTGTTGTGGCTTTCAAATCATGATAAAAAGTGGTCTTGCAAGCTGGCTTCGTTTGGGGACCCAGACTGTGTGAACATGGCAGATGATCTTTCCAGAGATGAGCTGCTATTTGCTGAGGTTTTGAATTTGTCTAGAGAACCTAGAGTAGGAGGTGAGGAACCCTTGGCTGATCACACATATCGCTGGCATCTCTAAGCCACAGTTTCTTAAATGGGTGAGGAAAAAAACCTTAGTGAGAAAATACCCTTCCACCTTCAGAAGTGTTATTGCTGTGACAGAACAGCTCCATTCAACTGGTAGTGCCATTGCCTCTGGGCTGAGAGGTCAGAAGTTTGTCTAGCAATGAGGCTAAAGCACATATCAAGGATGACACTGCAGTGCAGCAGTTAAGGAGGCTGTACCTCTATTAAAGGCGACACTCCTTAGATGAGTCATTAAACCTATCTCCCTTCAGCTCACCCCTCTTGACTGGGCAGACAAGTTAAAAATCTCATGACACCATTCCAGCAAGATAATCTCAATGTCTTGACCAATGTTTCCCCAGTAGAAACTAGTCGTGATACTCAGGACATGCTAGCTCTCTCTTGTGTATGTGCTGGCTGCAGAAATTACTTTCACAGTCTTTGCACTACAGGTATTTTGCCCTTGGATTTTCTACTCTAAATACAGCAGAGGATCCCTGAGCATAAGAAGTGCTAGGAAAAGCCAAATTCCATTATGAGTTCTCTTGCAAAGGACAAAACTAACTCTACCATTCACTGACTTTTTCCTATTCTTTTTGACTGCACTGCTTAAACAGTCTTTAGAGTCTGCCTCGGTTCCTTAGACATTTCAGGCAAGCCTCAGTCTACTGTGGACACCAGTTCCTCATGTGTAAAATGGAGCTAATATTTTTTCTGCCTTTTAGGGATGTTAGGGGAATAAACTCTACTAATGCTCATGACATACATGGAGACTGGGAATATAAAAGACTATAAAAGCCTGTTCTTAGGCTGACAGAAGTGCAGCACAGCAGAAGACAATAGTTGTGCTTTCCTGGTATAACGCCAAACTAAACGTTTTTCTTTAAAGCCAAACACACACTGAGCATACAAGACATGTTTGTTGCACTGACATTTAAGAAAAAAACAACAAACAAAAGCAGCAGCAACTCCTTGGGATGCAGATTGCTTTTGGAATAGATTTTGGTGTTAGCTTTAATCAAGCTCCTTATGAGTGTGCTTTGAAATGAACCTAATAAAAAATCTCTTTTCCTTTTAGCTTAAACAATCTGGTTAGTTCAACACAGAAGTGAATTGTTTCACTTGGTCCAAAAGTGTCTTTTTACTGTTAAACTAATTTTCCTGATTGGTTTGTCATAATTGTAATAGCCTCCTTTTGGAAGTCAGAAGTGACTTAGAGTTAGGGGCTTTTTCCTTTAAAATCAAACCCCTTTTAAATTTGGAATATTATATTTTCTTGGAAGATCTTCTGTTTCTTTTAAAGAAACTCAGTTTAAAGACCTGTCAGGGGTTTACAGAAATAAAGATCACATCCTGCTGCACAGAGCGTGAGCACTGCTGAATGGGAGCAGGCTACATCCTGATGCTCTGTCACTTCAGCAGACGGGTTCAAGCAGAGAACTCGGAGGTGAGTGCATGAAAAAGAGGCATGTAGGTGGATGAATAGGTGCACAGGAACAAAAAGTGCCATGTGGTGTTCTCCAGAGCAATAATTTTATCATTCTGGATGTAGCACTGGCTGTATTCTTCCTCCCCGTTCTCATTTAAGATGAGGCACTGTGCTGAAGCGTGCATAGGTTCACGTGCTGATTTCTAGATATTTGCTCCCTCAACAAATTATGTTGGATCAAGTGTTTCCATTCTGTGCCATCTCTCCCTTCCAGTGTTTGTTTTTTCTTGACTGTCTAACAAACAGTGTTTGTGCCACCCTGAGCTGCAGATCTCCTCCACAGGCACATGGAAGGAAGCGTGTGGTGGGCTGCATGAAGGGTGCATGCAGGTTTTTGGAAACATCATGAAAGGAACTGCCAGGCTTTGAGTATTTTCTGAGTTTGGAGCCCATTTGTGGGTGCTAAGTACTCGAATGTCTGGCCAGGAACTCCTTTGAAAATCTGGCCCAGATTTTGCTGTCTAGGAGTAGAGAGTGAGCACTACATTTGTGGCTCCCAGCTAGGGAGGCAGACCACATCCATGAGGTGAAGCATTGGGTCCAGGAGAGGAAGATGCAATGGTCTTGAGTCTTGCAGGCACAAACAGCCAGCCTGCCTCTGAGCTGTGCTCCTGAAGCCCTCGGGGCTGAGGATTTTAGAGCAGAAAGATGGATAGATGCAGTTAATCGTGTGTCTTGGCTATGTAGAAATATGCTCACAGTGAAGACAGGGTTTTCCTTGGATGCTTTTTCTCTCCTTGAATAAGGAAAGTCTACATAGCATGGTCCCAGTGATAGGAATGAAGGAGCTGGCTGAGAAAGAGTAGTCTTTACATGAGGCTGTGGAAGGGGTAGTTGTGGGATTCAGGGAGCTTTTCTTGTTTCCCATAGTGGAAATGGTGGCAGGGGCTCCTAACCACTAACTAGAGTTAACAGCTATTCCATTAATAGAGTACTCCCATGGAAGAACCTGCCCTCTGCAAACCAGCAGTGATACTGGATACCTAAGCAATATGGATGAAACAATCTTTGCAGGGATGGGGTCATGCATTTTTAACATGAAAGCTTCAGGTTTTGATGCCACCCTTTAATGAGTGGAAATGGGAATGTTTTGTTTGCCAGTAAATCCACCAGAAAACCATCATGCTGGGTTTTGCTGTGTGCTGCTACACCAGAATGCTGTAATGACAAATTAGATTGTTCAGGGATTAGGAATAGTGAGTGATGTAGGACAATTTCCATCGTATTTTCATCACCCTTATGTTATATGCATAATAGCAGTGTATAACACTAATGCACTGAGGCATGTTAGATGTGGGTCCTGTTAGCTCAGGAAGGAACAGAATAGAACCAGCAGTGACAGAGGAGCTTGTTTCCCATCAAGACCAACCAACCATTGCCATATTATTGCTGTATTTGATTTTTCTCATTTAAATGTGTAATGGCAGCAGTTTACACCAGAAAGCAAAGGTGATTATTTTTCCATCGAATTGTCAAGCAAGGCATAAAGCCTCCTACTACTGTCCTGACAAATGTGCTTGTTACCATCAAAATCACCAGTAAAATCATGAAGTATATTGCTCTGTAAACAGGAGGAGCTGAACACAAAGGAAAAAGCCTTTGGTCATATTATTTAGGTGGTGTCTGCTGGGATAATACTGTTGCAGGGATTAAATGTGTCATTCAAGATAGGTGCTACCTTGTGTCTGTGCTTGTACATTGTGGTTATACACATGTGATGACAACATACCCCTGACCATACTAATTTGTTGGTGGCTACTACTGAGGAAAACAAGAAACTGATACAAATATCCTGGTTTGTGACAGTAAAATCTAGGATGAAGACAGTGTCCATTACAAAAAGCCCATGCTGTGACAGTTCCTAGGTGCTTCACTTTAATGGCTCTGCTGGTTTTCAGACTGAGGACAGGGTGGGATGCAGGTGAGCCTGGGGGTTTGTTTGGAACAGGGCTGAGGAGCCCACAGTCCCTCAGCCAGGTTCAGGCTCCAGTTTCAGATAGTACAGCCAGCAGCAGTGTGGGGTTGGATTCTTTCTGCAGGGTTTATTACTGAAGAGGTTTGAAGTTTGACTTAATGCAGGGACCACCCAGGGTGAAAAGGAGGCTTCTCCAGCCCCCTGCAAGAAAACAGGCTGTTTCCCTTCAATCAGTAGGGAAGAAATTCTGGCCTTGTAAATTCAGGGTCTTTGCAGTACAGTTCAAACTGAAGGGGGAGAGCAGGAAAGCAGCAGCTGCTCATCCATCCTAGTGATACAGCTGCAATGTGCTCAGACTGGATGAGGTGGATGGACTTTGATTCTGCAATGCAGCCATGCATTCCTTCTGCACAAACCTGCCTGCCTGATTACACAGGCAAAGTGGATTTTATTCCAAGTCTCAGAGGAAGGATAGAAGCTCATGAAAAGAGTATTTGAAAGAGACAGACAAACAGTTTTTTGGGCACTGCCTTGATGATCCATACAGATACGCCCGCTCAGCGGTTTTGTTGAAGAGTAGCATTTTGAAGCATTTAAAATTTGCCCTAAGTAGGGACATGATTCCAAAGACTTGAATTTGTTGCTGTTTTATTTAGAAATTAAACACCAAAGATTTGGAGTCGTGCCCCTAAACTTATATGCAACAGTGATAAACACTTTCAGAAGATGATTCTGACATTCATGGGGGTTAATTACCTTCTGGAGATGTTTTTTGCTGTGGATGACTTCAAACTTTTTGTGTCTAAAGGCAGGAGGATTGATGCCAAGCCTGGTAAATCAGACAAGGGGCAGTGGAGCCACATACTAGCTAGGACGCTGTGAGTACACTTGATAGTTATTCCAGTGGAAGGAGAGAAGGTGTTGTCAGGGATGAGTAATCCCTTGAGGTCCTGCAAAACCCCTGAAGATATTTACCCTGTTCAGTGGCCCATAGAGTGAGCCTGGGGTAAACTGGTGTCTAACTCCTGAAGCAGAGCAGCGTACACTCCCTGCAGCCTGGGAGCTGCCCTGTCTTTGCAGCATGCAAGATTTGCTGCCTTGCAAGTGGAGGTTTGAAAGAAGTGGAAATCAATTACAAGCCTGCCCCAAAGTGTCCTTCATCATCTTAAAGGATGACAGTGCCTATCCCCCTATTGGCACTCTGCAGTTAACATTAGTGGTTTTTTAATAACTTACTGGTAGTTGTAAGGGACTAACCTTAGTAGAATAAAGCAAATAAAGCCAATTTCTGGGTTTCTTTTATTGCACATAGGACAACAAGCCTATGCAAAGGCTTTGGCTGTGTGTTCATGTCAGATGTGCTCACCTCTTCAATTAAACCAGGGGATTTTTGTTTCAAGCAGTCAGCAAGTCCATTAAAACACAAGGTAGACAAAGATGCATGATTTGCTTAGTGCTGTAGTGAATGGTGCTGCTGTGAAGGCTCTGGCTTTGGTGATGAATGTTTCATGACCTAAGCTCTGGAGAATGGGATACTGACCATGTGAAGTGGTTAAATGGAAAATTGCCCAGGTTTTCCTACTTATTTGCTCTGAGCTGTATGTTGCAAAGCAGTGACAAGTGCAGCTCCAAATTACAGGACTACTCTCTGCTTAAAGTGGCTTCTCTGACAAGACTATTCCTTCTACCAGAGACATATGTTGTACAGTCAAATTCTGCTCCACAGCCCCAGAATCATAACGTAAGTTCTAATAAAGAAGTGCTAATAGCAACTCCTGCTACTACATATTGCTGATAGTTCAAAGAGGTGGGAGGGGAGGTTATGTTGTTGTTACTCCCAAAGGCCAGCAAAGATGGAAATCCTCTAGGGAGCTTGGAATTTCCAAGGGTGCCATCAGTGTAGGTGAAGAAAGCTGGCTGAAAGTGTATCTAGTTTCTTTATAGAGGAACACTGATGTGAATGTTAGAGGAATTTCTTGCCAGGAAGGATGTGAACAAAAACAGTGCAGGCCCCACAACCTAGATGAGGAATCTTCTGCTAGCAAAATCATGCAGTAAAAGTCTATCTACATAGCTCAGTGTAATTGCAGGGGAAACCCAAGCAGACTCTGAACAACCTAGAAGTGGTATTGCAATGTTAGCTGGGGCACTGCTGAAACTCACACTTTTCAAGAGGGGCAATGAACCTATGCAAAGCACCTTGTCAACCCAGGTCAAGCTGAGACCCAGTGTCCTCATTTGTTGGGCTGTCCTACCTTCTGCTTAGCAGCTGGTGACAAGGCATACTGTGAGGGACCCAGCAGATGGTATTAAGGAATGGTGTATAATGAGGCAGCATTACAAGGAAGTGTGGGATGTAGGTGCAATGGAGATTTGCTGCCCAGACGCCACTGTGATACTCTCTTAAATGCTAATATCGAGCACATAGCAAAAAGACTCCATGCACTTTTCCCCAGTCTTATATGCAAGATTCTTTGCAGTTCAAGACAGCCACAGTTCTCTTTTCCAGTCTATTCTTCTACAGCTTCTATTGGAATGATTTAATTGGTTTTAATTAGCTCTAATAGGGCACACATCTGTCACTTGCCAGAGACATCCTAATCAAAGAAGGGTCCATATTGTGGAACATCAGAGTTGCATTTCTTCTCACTAAACCAAGAAAAATATCAACAACCAAACCTCAGGAGAGAATTCATCATCTATCAAGCACTTGAGCACAGCTGTATCAGGTCTCTCTTGTCACTGCCCGGATGATTAGTGACATATCACTTGTCTCCTGCAAAAGGCATGTAAGTTGAGGGAACAAAGCTAGTAATTAGAGCAACACAGCTCAGTGAGACATGTTCTGCCTGAGCATCCAAATCAAACACTTGGCTCTGCTTCTTTGGATGGCATTTCTCCTACGCCTACCCCAGAACAGCAACCAAGCTGATTTCAGGCCAAGGGAGAAGAATAAAAGGGCTAGCAAAGGGACATCCTTCTGCTTCACACTGCTACTCAGTGTTTTATATCTACATCCAGACAGCTAAGCTTGCAGGTATTTTGTGAGATGAAAATGTACAGCTATTTCAACTATATAACCTTAGCGTCTATTGTGCACTAAGATTTAAAGAACTCTCCACAAAGGTATTACTAACCAAGAATATACACATAGAGTTTTGAAATGACTGTAAGCCCTGCAGCATGCTCTGAGAAATATCAGTTCTGGGCATGCTTGAGCCAATGGAGAAATTAAGTGTAAAGCTCAGGAGGACGAGGGCAAATTTTCTAGCATGAGGCTTCTCCACTTCAGAACAGATGCCCTTTATTCTGATTTTCTTAGCAGCAAAGTGCCCTGCTGCCACAGTAGGCTTTAACAGAGCCTACATTCCATCTACGCAGGCAGGTATCTATCAGTAATAGTCAAGATTCGAACTTATTCAATAAGTCATATGGTGACTGGAATTGCGATCTCTCTAAGGAGCATCTAATGCTTTTCACTGGCTTTAAGCACTAATTGCATCTTTCTTGCTAATGTATCTGACATCTCTGCGCATTAGACAACTGTTTGGAAAAAATGTTTTAGCTTATATGGCATATCCCAGGAAAAAAATGACAAAATGTTCTGTCTATTGCTGCTTTTAAGAGTCATGGATCAGAGAATGTTTAAATTTAGGTGAAAACAAAAATATCAGCTGTATTTAAAGATGTTGATGAGCAAGTCAGAAAGTACCAGGCAGTACATGTTCCTTAAACAGTCAGCTGCTTCTGAGCCTCTCCAAAACTCTTAAGGAACATGGTGGATGTGGCTCTTTAATGCATAATTGTCATTTAACATCACTGAAAGGTTCACCAGGGGGCCTGAATGACAATGAGACCCAGCATGGACTCACAGAAGTTCCTTCATAGCCACCTGAAGTGTTGCCATAGCAAGGTCTGCACCAGTCTCTGCTAATGCATACAAGCTGTGTGTTGCTGGCTGTGCTGGGGCAGGGTAGGCTGAAATAGGTTTATTTGTGCGTGATTTTAAGAAGCAATTCATGCATAGGTGAAATATTACCAGACCAGGGTATATATGGAGGTATAAACAAAGCAACCAAAAACTTAGATGACTGTTGCAAGCTAGGAATACCTGCAGCTTTGGCCAGGGGAAAGGTGGGAAAGTAAAAATGGGATTCAGAGAATGGCTAATGGCTAAGGACAGGGAATACAGATTATTGGCAAACCAAGGGCAAGTTAAAAGAAGGCTGGACTAAGAGGTTAGATAGCAAAATTAGCCATAATTGTAGGTTTGTCTAAATTTAGCTGGTTTGTAGCTGACAACCCAGAGGTGCACTAGAACCTAAATCCACAGGACTTGCATTATTCCTTTGAGGAACTGCTTTTGAGATGTTTGAGAAAACCAGTGCCAGCAAGGAAGATGAATATCTGAGTGTCAGGCTGGTTGAACTAGCAAACTTAAAAGTACTACTTTAGCAGTATGGTGGATGCAAGGCAGAGTGGCCACCTTAGTTTTGGGAGTAGACACTGGCAGAAACATAACTGAAAGATTACTTACGTCTATTTTAGTATACCTAAATGTGCTTTGCTATAGGCAGATATCTGTATTTCTCTTCCCTCCAACTGGTATCCAAAAGAAAAATAAATGAAATCAGAAAAATGTCTAGAAATCTCCCCATAACAGTATATCTAAATGAGATTCTCAGAAACGTACCTTGACCTTCAGCCATTCTCAGTGATTGCAAATATTGGTTTCCAGCATCTTATTCACACTGAATGAATGAGAATATTCCCTCACTCTAAAAGTTCTCTATCTTCACAGAACTTTTTAGCCTAGTCATCAATACAGACCCATTCTCAGCCAAAGTAATGCATTTTGCCACCTAAGAAGTGACAAGCAACAGAAGTGGTGCATATCACTTGCTGACTGCGTGCCAGTTTTTCCAGAGGCAAGGGCAGCACTGTGGCAAATAGAAGAAGAATCCATTTTTTTTCTTGTGCATCTTTAAGGACAGGACTTGACATTGCTGTAATCACCAGCGCCTTCTCCCCTGGCCACAACATGCTGCGTCAAAACCTGCTGAGCTGCCTATGATGTTTCATCATTTTATATTTACTGCTGTTCTGCTATGGGGTTATCTGCACTGGAGTAAAAGAATAACTTCTAAAGTTATTTACAGCCCTGCTTGTTCCCTGTTTCAATCAATTATGAATTCTGATTGATTGACTGATATATAGGTTTTCACCTATTTTTGCCATATGAAGAGCTGGGGATGTTTTTTTATGCCCTGAATGATATATCAGATGCATTAACTCCCTAAACTGAGAACAAATCATTAAACGTATGCCATTGCTCTGTGGCTATGATGCAAAATGACTGAGCAACATATCACTTTATCAGCAGAGAAGAAATGCAGTCATTTTGAGTGTGCTTGAGTTGGCCACAGGAGACTCATGTTAGGCAATGTATGTCTAGGTGGCTATTTGGTACTAACTTCTTCTAAGTAGCAAAGAATGCAGAAACTAACTGCAGTGATTACTCTTCAGTGTATTAGCAGGACTACCAGTTACATCATACAGCTCAGGGTGGCATTTTGACCTCAGACATCTCAGTTCTCCTTGCAAGCTGGAGAGACCAATGTTTTACACAAAGGTTTGTTAAAACATTACAGGAGCTGGGAGGGTTTGCTGCTAGCTGGAAGACTCCATTTTGAGCCTAGCAGGCTTCCATCAACATGATTCATTTGGCTAGTGACAAATCGGGTCTGAACTCAACAAAATTTAATCAAAATAGGATAATGTCTGCAATTTCACTTCAAGCTCTTGCATGGAATTAGGATGAGCTTTGTGTTCTTTAGCTCTCAAGTGTCACTTTTTTTTTCCCCCTTGAAATTTCTTCTGGATCTGCATTATTATTGCTGCAATTTACTTCACCTCCTTTCACACAGGGCTTGTTCTTGTCTGTAAGAGCCCACTGTGAGTGACTGTAGTGGAGATAGTTTGTAAAGTAATTGTTGAAAAATAGGTATTTAATTACCTGTCCTTTTCAATCTTATTTCTTATTCCGTAAATTATGAATATAGAGTAATCCCCAAATCATAATAATTTTTGAGATGATGTTTTCTTTTAAAATTCAGATATATCAAAATAACAAAGCTTTTTTTCAGGCAGTGATTTCTTTGGCATTTTCTCTCCTGTGACTTTTTCTTTCCCATTTGTTTTTCCCTTGTTCCAAAGACAAGGAGGAAATTACATCTGCCTGCATCACACTCAAGGTTTTGTGTAGCTGCATTTCAATGAATCCTTAATGCTACTTTCTGAAAATCACCAGTTTTCTGTCCTCAAAGATTAAGAATAATGGGAGATACCCAAATTTTAGAATTGATTACTGGGAGATGGAAGATGGACCAGTCATTGTGTGAGCCAACAACAGAACTGTGGTGGGGTTTGCATTACCCAGAGTTGGTCCTGTGTGATCCCCTTCCTTCCTGAAAGTCTGTGGGTACCTTGCCTTCCCACTGCTGTCTTTTGGCTTGGTTTGAGCTTGGGCTCAATTTGCCACAAAGGGCACATGCCTTGAGAGCTTCTCACTGGGCTCTTTTTTCCTAGCAAGCCTGTTTTCTTGGGAAAGAAACAAAAGCACACGATTCTCTGCCAGGTTTCTGTGTTCTCATGTCCACATTGCGCCATAGCTGCCTCTCAGGAGCAAATGAGCCAATAGGGATCCTGATTTCTTTGCTGGCATTGTGTTTTCCCAGCCTTTTCTCTTGCCATTTTTCTTCTTCAGTGCTCTAATTTTCTGCCTTTTGTCCTTGACTGTGTTGAGAAAATTGGAGATACTTCTATAGCCCATTTTGAAAATGAGGTGTTAGGTTATATAGCCCTGCAATGACAAGATCCATTATATATTTTAAAGTAAAGTGGAAACTTGTGTCCATCAGCCTCATGTAAAGCTACTCAGCATTGTGAAATGGTTGCTGTATGAAGAACTAACTGACCATTACTTGTACTTTAAGTAATCATGTTTCTCTAAGCCACACATTATTTTGCAGAAAGCCATAGTCTATTTTAGATGAAAGATGACATGAATGTATCTTCATCAGCTCCATAATAATAGACTAGAGAATAAGCTACGATTTCAGTTCGCAACCCTTTTGATAGCCCGGATCTAGAGCTAAACATTATAGATCCTCTCCAGGAATTTACACCATGTGATCATGCAAATAGCTGTAGGCTAAGCTCAGTCAGATGACATTCAGCTTTTAATCTTCCTTTAAGAGCTCTGGGAGAGCTTTGTCTGAGATATGGTAAGACTTCACTTTTTGGCATATAGGAGAAAGTAAAATTTCACTAAGAGATGAGAGAAGCACGGTAGCCACAAAGAAGGAAGGCCCATTTGGGTTAGAGAACTAATTTGACTTCATCTTTGGCTTCTTGTTGCTGTCACAGCAGATGACACTGATTTCATATGAACATCCACTGTATGGTATTACCTGGGAAACAATTTCCAGCAGCACCCAGTACTAATTGATCACAAAACTAAAGCCAAACCAATTTTGAGATGAGATCCCTTTGCATGATGCTAAAAGCAGCATCCTGATGTGCTGCAATACACTGTGCAATAACCAGTGTATGAAGAATACCATTGATAGATGTTGGCTAGAAAAAGCTGCTGCATTTTTGATATCTATTGTTTAGAAACTGTTCTGCTGAGTGTCAGGCCCTGATACAAGCAGCTGTTGTATTTGCTCATATAACTAATTGACCCCAGCGTCTTCTGTTAGCACAAACAAGGTGCAATGTGGAAAAGTCTGTGAAACCCTGTGTTCATGCTGATCTGTTGCTAAAATCACGTGGTTGTTGCAATTGCCGTCCATTTCCCCTGAAACTTTTACTACTACCAGGTTGCCAGAATGCAGTTTTATGTGGGGAATGGCCTTTTACAAATGTGAGATGAATCGGAACCAGCCACCGCTGCAAGATTGAAGATCTTGGTGAGGATGTGCCCATCTGGTTGCTTTTCCCTCCTGCAGTGGGAGAAGGACTGTTCTCATCCAGACTTGCAAAGAGCTCCTCAAGGGTAGACAGAAGGTCCAGGCTAGCTGTGTTATATATCACCAAGAAAAGGCAAACAAAATAAAACACCAGGAAGAGTGCTAAACCCAACAACAGTATAAAAACACTCCTAGAGAAGCAGGACAGTATAAGGGGCTGATCCATTAATAGTAAAGGTGCTCAGTTTACTGGTTGCAAAAGGCAGAGAAATGTACCAAAGGCTCTTTCAAATAAATCCCTGATAAAGAAAGCACTGGTCTGTTGAAGAATGATAAATTAATATTTCATGTGCATGGATCCAAAATCTACTGCATAGTAGCAGAGTGCCTTCTCTCCCCCTCATATTTTTCATGGTTGCCTATTACAGGAATAGATATATGTGCAGTGAAAATCAGTATTTGACAGGCTTTTGCTGTACAGCAGACAGCTTTGCATTGTGGAAGGATTAAAAGGGAAATTTTTAAACACAGTGGGGATTCATCTGACTTTGCTTTAACTACTTGAAATCTAAAGAAACTTGTACACCAGTTTTTCTTCCTTCCTGATCTGAAAGAACTTGTATTGGGGAAATGAAGCTGATCAAGTTAGTTTGGTATTAGAGATCCTTCGTAAATCCATGTTATGTATCCAGTTTGCTCCAAGGCCAATGATATTATAATGTACTCCTGGCATTATCTCATGTAGTGCTCTCACAGATACTTACTTCCATCTTTAAGTCAACTGTAAGACCATGTCTCTATGTTCAACTACTCATAATGATACATTTTTAACTTACACTTGTTATTTTTTCCTTAAACCATATACTTTCCATGCAACATCCTTGATTCATTTATTTTTGTCCTCTGTTTATTCTCATGTCAGGGAAATTTCTACTCTTTGGCTTCCCCTATGTGGCAGGTCTCACTCTCACTATGTCAGTTCTGACCTTTGCCCAACACAACAGGGCATAGCAGGCTCTTTGCTGCTTTTCAGCAGAGCCAGTCCTCTTTGCCCTCTCCACCCCTTTGTAGCCAAATATTGTCATGGAAGAGGTTTGTCCTTCTCTGCTCATTCAGCTGTCCTGTACCTCTGGCTGTAGAGGAAGTCAAAGTGAACTGAAGGGACTTCAGTGCTCTGAGTAGCAATGAGAGGATGGGATTGTTGATGCTTTTTTACACAGGACCTGACAGGAGCATCTGCAGTCAGCAGTCTTCCCACTGCAATGGGCTTTGCTTTTTGAGAGTCATGATATGGAAAAAAGCATCCACAGTTCATAATCAACTTCTACAGTGACCTATTACCTCATCAGTAGTGGTTAAAGAGAAAAAAACATCTACAACATCTAGTGCAAAGGATTTATGCTTATAACAGCAACTTTTCCATGGGTCAAATGACAGCACTCTGAAACCAGCAGCTCTGAATTCATATTTAATTTAAATTGCAAGTATTGCATCTTAAAAGTAGTAACTGATTATTGAAGAGTAGTTGTGACACAACTGTGTAAATTTTTCATAAATTACATTGCAGTTACTCCTCATTAATATGCCTTTTAAATCAATTATTACTAAACCGACAGTAGCTACCTTGTGAAATCCAAAGGAAACTTCATGAAGCATCATTTCAAAATGCTTGTGATACATGCAGTGCTTCTTTCATTGATCTAGAAATCCAAGCCTACATACTTTCCAGTAACAAGCCATACAAAACTGTGGTCTGAAAAATGAACAAAATAAGTTGATCCTTTAAAAGAGTAATAAAAGAAATCCTTTCCATCTAGCAAGGGGTAAACTGATAATGTCTTTGGGGTCTTACTGACTTGTATCACCTGGGACATAGGGAAAAGTCACTATCTTCATGAAGAATCACAGTAAAATCAGTAAGAACCAACCAATTCTGTTGTTGACTACTTGGTGGTTTTGTGTGTAATCAGTCTACAAAGCAGACTTGGTTGCCAGACAGAAACAAGCTACAATGTTCAGTGTCGGGCTGGATGGTAGGGAATGCCATGGGCA
This sequence comes from Coracopsis vasa, assembly GCA_026283785.1. Taxonomy (NCBI): domain Eukaryota; kingdom Metazoa; phylum Chordata; class Aves; order Psittaciformes; family Psittacidae; genus Coracopsis; species Coracopsis vasa. The sequence continues at coordinate 54,205 of JANHGB010007724.1, forward strand.
GCACAGTGGTGCCTGAGGCTGAGTGCACAAGAAATGGTGCAAAGTGTCCAAACTGTTCCTTAATGCTAGACTACAAAAGATGAGGCTGCTTTACTCCTGCAAAGAGCTGTCAGTACCACACAAGTTATTGTAAGATTTCTCTCTCCAGCAAAGTACACTTTAATCCTGTACAATTTCTTGATTGATAGTGGGATAATTGATGATCTCCATGAGATTTCAAAGCAAACGTCTGGTTTGAAAGTTTTTCTTTTCCTTTCTTTGTCCTTTTTGTCTTCTAGCTAGGTCTTCCAGAGTTTGAAGATTTCTAACACAGTCCTTCCCTGACAAATATATAACTGCCTTTCATTCTTAAGTCACAAATAACTATTTATGTAACAGTAGGTAACGTAATAATATAAAATAGGTTCTGTGTATTTTTAGCTGCTGCCTTGCCTTCACCTATTATTCCTTCATAGCTCAAAGCTTATAAGAAATGGACATATTAAAAGATGCTGTAAACTGTTTTCAAGCATTCATAAATCTTCCCTGAGACTTTTTTTTAACCTCTTTTCTTAGCATTAAAGTCAAAATTGGCATTTTCTTAGAAGCTGCCTTCAGTCACTCCATAGTTTCACTTTGCAAAGTCTGAATTTTCCTATTTTCTAAAGTCATCTACTTACAAGGCACAAGGGTTAAGGCTGCTCCACTTGAAGTCCTGTGGATTTACACTAGTGTCACGAATGTGCTTGGACTCAGTAGAAGTGTTCATGGTCCTGAAACATTGCTTGTGTTCCTTGTTGCTAGACATGGGGCTGTATGAAGAGGGCTGGAAAGAGTTTACATAATACTGGGAGTTGTAACAAACAAGAAATAATAATCAATTTTCATTTCAAGTCCTGAAAATAGTCTGATGGTACTTTCCAATCAGTGGGCCAAAGCAATAGCAAATAGCTGCAGTGGCAGCTCAACCTGGAAGACTTGTGACAGTACTATGTTCCCTCCTCTGGGAAGGAAGGAAATATCCTATATGGAGTTAGAGATGAACATGGCAGGCGCCTTCATCCCAGAAACCTCTGGATCATCTAATTTCAGCCTTGACCATCCATAGCATGAAGAGGGGGAAAGACTGTGCTGAGCAGGGAATTAATATTTCAGGCTGAGATTTGTACCCAGTGCAAGTTTTGCTAGGAATCTAATGGGTAACAAGTCAGCATAAATGATCATTAACTAATGCAGCATTGCACCAAATGGGCCCATTATGCTTCATTCTGTTGCATGAAGTGCAAAATAAATTCTGGCTGATGGGACACATTCTTAGGCAAAGAGGGAATTTCAGAGAAGAAGCCTGTGTTAGCTGTCTGTGTTGGTTTAATATAAGTTTATAATAAAATATTATCCCAGGCTGTTATGGCATCATACACCATAAAAATACACAAGTAACAGATCTAATTGTCAAAGCCAGCGTTATCCCCAGTAGTTGTAACTTGTCTTAATACACTACTAAGTCTCACAGTGGATTTCCCAGAGGCAAACATAACAGTAAAAAAGAGGGAATCAGATGTCAAGTCAGGAATTTTTTTCCACATAGGCTAAGTTTGTCTTGTCCCAGTTTAAGAGAGTTTTGTCCCAGCGCCACAATTGACATGGTGGTTAATGGCAGGCAAGGAAACCTGGGCTTGGGGGATAATACTTTTCTTATAAAAGCATCTAATTTTGTTGGGTTTGTGTAAAGAGCATTTGCAGGAAAGGACAAGATCATGTGCAGCTCAGGAGGGATGGCTGCACGATAGCATGCTATTCCTGTGTCTTACTGTACACTGGACAGAGCAAGAAATAAGCAGTAAACCCAGCACAGAGTCCAAGTGACAATAACCTGGGGACTCCAATAAAGGCTCTGTTCTCAGCTCCCTTAGGAAATCCATGGTTTTCAATATCAACCTTTTTAACCTCGAATAGCAGCAGACTCGTGAGAGGTTATAATTGTTGATTCCAGTGGTATCACTCCAGCGGCAGAGAGAGCCTGGAGCACTGAGTCACAACTTCTTAAAATACACCCGACCAAAAGCATTAGGAAAGCAGTGTGTCAAAGTCTCTTTTTCAGTCATTTGCACTCTGAAAACAAGCCTTTGCGTACCTAAAAATCACTGGTATGTCCATGTTCCGCAGAATTGGGTTGGGGTGGAAGAGGCTGTCATTTAATTTTTGTCTTCAGAGCCAGAGCTGGTTCCTGGAGCTCATGTGGCTAAATATTAATATCTATATGCCTAGTGTAAGCACAGACATATAACAAATAGGTTTATATTACTAGTAATCTCTTGGTAAATACCGGATGCCTTTCCAAAGGTTAATTCTATTGCCTAAGAAAAAGTATTGTGTTTTAGTGTGGGAGTTGCTAGGTGAAAATATATACCTTGCAGATGCCTGTGATTCTGCTGTCCTGTCTGATGGGAGGTATGGTTATCTCTGCAAGACACAGCACCTCAGGGTGTGAGGTGATGTGCAAGGTGCTGCATGATGTGCAGGTGGCAAAGCTGCCTGCCTGGCCCAGAAGGAGAAGGACAGCTGTATACTGGAGGCAGCAGGAGATGAAGCAGTGGCTTGGGGATGCTTCCTTCTAGTTTCCTTTAGAAATCATAGGTCAGATCCTCTAGATCTTCAGGTTCTGCTGCTTGTTCCCAAGGTCAGCCCCTAGTGCCCATGATACGTGAGCCTCTTCTGAGAACATAGTCCATCAAAAGGCAAAGAGATGCGATGGGAGAACAAGCAGACACTGTCCAAATGAAGTTCCCTGTGTTCACTCTCTGTCTCTAGGCAGCATACATTAATCTCTCATGTTCATCAGGTGGCACATTAGCTGACAGAGTTCCTGAGAGAGCCCAGCCTGGCAGGAGCATGCTGTTCCCAAGTGGGAAGAGAGCTGCTGCTTGGGGGTAACTATTTTTAAAGCAATTCTGCTTTAAATTTCACCTGCAAACTATAGCTGCTAGGAAGGAAATCAAATGGTCTGTTGAGAGGAGCAGGCAATAGCATTTAAAAATGTGATAGTTGTGATTTTTTGTCTTAACCCTTGAGTTATAGGCAACAGATACTCTGGAGTTTCCCTTGAGCCTGAAAACAGGCTGAGACTGGTAACAGTCAAATAATTCTTTATGTTTGAAATTAATCTTGCTTCAAAGCTCACTCTGCACAGACTGGGAAACATACATTGCTTCACCAGCAAAGTGCCCCTTAACTCAAAATAGCCCTGGATAGCAACAAATTGCCTTGTACGGCCTGTTTTTGTCCGAGCAGGGTGAGAGGCTGCTTGAGGTTGCCAGGCGTAAGTGCTGCTCTGTATTCATCACCTACCTTTGGCTGCAGCTGGAGCACAGGGAAGAGAATGCTCTGTGCCCTCCTATTCCCAGGAGATGCAGAAGGGGAGGCAGAGCTGCTGCTTGCAGCCAGAGCCCTACCTGTGCTGCCTTACTAAATACTCATGGGATTGGGTCTTTATATAATTTACTCTTATGCAGGGAAAGGTATATTTGCATTCCCTGGTTATGTGCATCACGCTTCAGCTATGGCAGCCTGGATCACGGCTTTGATTCACTCTGTGCTTTTTATTCCTGGAAGTTGAAAAAGGATTGATCCCCTGATTCAGCCACCTTAATGGTTTGCCTGAAATGGTACAAAAGCCTCTCCTGCCTGGGTGCAAATGGGAGAGATGGAGGAGGAACCCATAGTTAAGGTGGTGCTTGTACTTGGGGATTTTCTATTCAGGAGGCAAATCACATGTTCACTGGGTTCTACTTTCACCTGCACTCAGCAGCATCTCTTTGGGGTACATCATGGCAACATCCAGCAATCCAAAGATCCAGCACAAAAAGCATTCCACCATGAACTGCACATCTTCAAGCATTGAAAGGGGCTAATAGCTGTAGTCAGATCTAAGCTGCAGCTTGAAGGCTTCACAATTTCTACAGAGCCTGTCAAATCTCAATAAGAATCTAGCATTCCAAAGGTTCAGTCACTGAAGGCTGACTAGAACAATAAGACCTAAAGGATATTCAGTAACATGTATAGCTTGGGACATTGGATTTTTAATTTCTCTTAATGTTTGACAGCTGCAGCAGCCCGTTTTGCTGCACTGTTCATGTGTACAAGAGGTTTTGCCTTCATGGCTGTTCATGGTGCCTAGGAATGTACTGAAAAATGCTGGAGAAGATGCTCTAGAAGGGCACCATACTGCAGGCAAGCCTATTCTGTTAGTGGGAAAAATTAGTTCAATTCACTGCTTCAAGCTTCTATATCAAAAAGAAACTCAGGTCTTTTATTTATTATTTGTACTGTAGCAGCACATAATTGCTAGGGCTTGTAGAGCGCTTTGTAGGAGATGGCTACTCTTCCTATGCCATTATAAGATGACAAAAAGGGTGGGAGAGAAAGGCAGAAAAGTGACCAAACTGAGGTGGTATGGAGGCCAGTAGCAGAATGGAAAGTAAAGTTCTAAGTTTTTAAGGGGTCGCTTGTGCTGGTGAGCACTGGGGTCACAGCATTTCAAAAAGCCATAATGCCTTCAGTTCAACTATAACAAATTGTCTGCTTGCTTTCGGTCCTTTTTCAGCAATGGTGTAAGCTAATCCATTTCATTTCACATTGCAATGGGTTAAGTCTATTACCATGACCTGTCTGCGGGCTGCTGGCATCTTTAGATGTGCTCGCTTGACAATCTGTGATCAACTGGCCTCTTGAGTCTGAGTCCCATTCAGTGGCTGCACTGCAAAATTTACTTGTAATTTTAGTTTGGGATTTGCTTGTTCATTTCTGCCTTCACTACAGAAGAGCCAACTTCTCTTCACTCCAGTTTTAACACGCTGGAGCCCTGCCAGTTTCTTTGGTCAGAAAAAGATGCATTTATTGAGCACAATGCAGAAGAACCACTTCAGATATAGCACCTCTGTGTGAAGTATGTACATATGTACTTCCTGGTAACATGGACCAAAACAGCTTGCTGCTTCTCCATCAGGTACAAAACTGATTATTGACCCTATTGGGACTTAAATGTGTGTTTTGATGCTTTTGCTACAACTCCTCTGAAATGCTACTGGCATTTATAGTAATAATAGCTCTTTTTCTGATGAAAGAGGTTTTGATGTTGTAAAACTGCAGTCTCTGCCTTTCAAAAGCAACACTTAAAAACTACGCAGTTCTTTTTCTTACCCGAATTTTCAGTACCTTTATAGGAAATATGAGCTGTAATTTCACTGATTTCTTTCTTTAAAATATGTTTTAAGATGAAATCAGACCTCAGCACATTCTGTAGTTGTTCAAAAGAGTGCAGAACTGGCAGTACTACAATTTTAATGTTATCTAAAGACCTGGCAAGAATAGGAGTAATAGGTGCGAAGTCTCTCTATTTATTTAGCTTCAGCCACCACCACTGCTGGATTTACCCTTGCAGTACCCTTATGCAGTGCAGATAAAGAGCTTCACTACTCTGTGATTTGGTAATTCAAGTGCAAAGTTCTGCCCATGGCCACACCAGGGTCCTGCACAAAGCTGGATGCACCATGACATTCCTGCCAAAGCCCAACAGAAGGATGAAACCTGCAGAGGATAGTGGCCAATCCAACATTTTCACCCAGTCTTTCCCCATCACTGTGCACCAGTTTTCTTCAGGACAAGTTCATTAAAGGCATCCTTACAGTGATTAACTCTGTTCTCTACCCATTTCACCCTTGTCTGCTTTCTTGATCCTGACTAATGCAAAGCCAGCAGTGATGAGGAGAGCCCTAATAACTCCTCCATCCTCTTGAGTGCAGTGTGATGCTGCAGCTGTTGTTAAAGACAGACCAACAGCATGTGAAAAGCCCTCTAATAAAGTGCTTTGAAAGCCTCTCATTGAGCCCCCCTAGCTGTGACAGGCATTTTAGCGGAGCCCTTCTTGCCCTCTTACGGGGTTTTTTCACCGTGGAGCTGCTCAATGAGGATCCTTTTCTTCCCTGTTATGACAAGTGGTAGCAGGAGAAAAGTGATATTTTTATTACACATTGATTTGTGACCTTTCAAGTGAAGGTGGATGCTGGTTATCCCAGACCTGCTGGTTGTGCTACGACTCCTGGCACACTTGCATGGTTCTCTAAACCAGCCACAGTCAATGCAAGTGTAAATGCTAAAACATTCAGGTCCTATTTCACAAGGAGCAGCAGCTCACACTTTTCTTTCATATTTTCTCTTAAACTGAGGAGTTCTGAGTCCTTTAACTATTTAATCATCTTGTTGCAGCCTAGGTTAGAGAAATTTGAGAGAATCAACCCCAACATTAGCCTATTTCTAATTAGCCTTATTGCCGTAGTGACTTGGAGGGGTTGTTAGCATCAGCATGGCAAACTGATGGAACTGTACAACTGTACAACTTCTTCTGCAGTTGAGGAATGAAAGAAGTGAATCCTGCGTTGAATCATGCTTGCAGAGGTTGGCATTCAAATCACAGTCATTGTATGCTCAGGAAAAAGACTGTCATTCCTCACAGTGTTTCACTTTAAGAGGAAGATTAGGGAGTTGCAGAATAAAAAACAGAGAGGAAAAAACAACCTATCTGGGGCATTAAGATGAATGTTGAAAAGCAAAGGAGCTAAAGAAATTCAGATACTTTATTTAAGCTAGAAAAAAGAATAGAGAAGTAACTAACCCTGAAGCAATCGGTACTGGATGTGGACTCTGCCTCTTTTATTTGCATGTGCTGAAGAGCTGAAATATTCCCAAGGACTTTCTTATGAGGAACATGGAAATGTGCAGAAAGTGGCTTCCATCCTTTATTGATATTTCTTTTTTACTACAAGGAGGTGAAACGCGTATATTTTTGATCTTCAATGTTGTCATGGTTACAGGGCTACTTGGATGCTGCTTTTTGTACCCCACAAAGGATCCCGGGCTCTGTGTGAGGTGCACTTCCAGGCTGGGGATGGTGGAGATCAGCTCAAGCTCCCAGCCTGCCTCAGGCTGGGAACAGCCAAACCTGGTGCTGGTATTCCTGGGATTTCAGTCCCAGGAGGAGGAATGGAAATTACGTGATCACGCTCCTTCCACTCTTACAAATGCCTACTAGGTAATGCTTGTGAAATATCTGTTTGCCCCCCAAATATATCTAGTCTGGAATATTTCCATGCAAACTACTTTTTCACCAGGTGATTTGATTAAAAGCCTGTTCGTGTTCATTCCAAGACCCAGGGCTTTCCTTTTTCAGCGTCGACTACATTTTAAGCTGTAGTCCAGAACACTGTACAAAGCAAAGCTGCATGAAGGAGAAAACGCTGGTGCTGATCTCCGTAATGTCAGGTCTGTTTGTGCATCTCCTGGAGCATCTCATGTCTGCCTGCAAGATCAAGTGGCAGACGTGCTGGAGAAGCTGTTGACTTTTCCCTGAAAAATGGCAAATGAAATATTTTTGGCGGAACACCTCCCCCCATCCCCGTCTTCCTCAGGTTTTTAGGCAGAGGGGTTCAGATTTTCAAACCTATACAAAGGAAGCGCTAGGAAGAAACTTATTTTCTATGAAATGCAGACAGGCAGAAAATGCCAATTTTCCGAGAGGATTTTTCAATGAAGTGTTGCAATTTTCTGTCCAAGGCATCTTTATTTTCTTCCCAGCTACATAAAAATGTCATGTCTTGGGTCTTGCAGCACTTCCCCCCCACACACACATAGTGCAAATGGAGACTCATAGGATATTAAACTTTTCCTTAGGTTTAAAACCAGTTTAGGATGGGATAAGGACCCTTGTGAGCAAAAGGCTGTGCTGTAGGTTGGAAACAAGCAGCTTTGTGCTTTTTTACACTAAGCTGGAATGTGGTCTTCTGCAAACAACTGTTTTAAATGCTTTCTCTCTTTTTACTTAATGCAGACTGTCTAGTTATTTGGATGCAGGTTTCTGTACCAATACTGTATGGTCTGCAGACATGTTTTGTGTTCCTGATAATCTAGGGGGGGGAAACGAATGAATAAACCAGTGTTTTCTGGAAGTTAAAGTTTGAAGCAGTGAGGTTAGTCAGTGAATGCACACTAAGACACAAGTACCTTCCCTCGACCCACCACCTGAAGTAGGAAAACTGTGAGTGGAAGTAGATGGAACCAAGTTGGGTGCCCTGTTTTGATGGACAGGCTTAAGTACGACTGCAAGATCAGCAGATGGCAGCAGTTTGATGGCTCAGCCTCTCACTTGGAACTCACCTTCCCTAAGGTTACAGGCTTGTCTGAGTGCCTAGTAATTAACTGGTTCCCAGGTATGAATGGGCTTGATTCCCTTGTCACCTACACTGCTTTGATGTTGAAGGAGAATTCAGTGTAATAATTGGAGCAGCAATTTGTCACAGTCACTTAGATAAATCCAAATCTGATTATGGTTAAAATAGCAGATGTCCTGAATTCCCCTCCAAAAGAGGCACTGGACACATGAAAAATGTTTGTGGGACAATAAAAATGGCTTTACCCTACTTGATAACCTTTCAATGGCTCTGCCTGTGTAACACATGTGAAAGGATGAGTACCGTTCACTGCTAAGTGATATCTTTGCGCTCTGGCTCTTCCCATCACAGGTTGAGAAGAGCCAAATGGAGGAAGGACATGAAAGGAAGGACATGAAAGGTTTTCATCTTTACATGCTGGGGCCCTCGTGGTGGCAGCAGGTTGGCATGTGGCCATGGATATCAGGGCTCCATTTCCATCCCTGCTGCTACCACGGCTTTGCAGCACAGCCTGATCTTGGGCCAACCACTCCTCGCCTTGAGCTGTCTTAGTACACCTCCCGGAGTGAAAGGTGTTTTGCTGCAAGAGGTTGTTAGCAATGTAGGGATCAGTGAAGAGGGCGAGGGGATGTGAGCGATAGGCTGTCTTTGCAGATAATTGAAAGCATGTCAGAAATAGAAGCAGCATTTAAATTGAAAGTCTTTGTGATTCTTCTGCACCTGGTGAGCCTGGGAGTTACATGAGGCTGTCGCATGGTGGAGAATTAACAATTCTGAGGAGAGATGCTGCCAATTTAAATTGCTTATTTGGAGACCAGAGTAGGAGGGGTGTCCATTAGCCCGTCTCAGGGATTTCCTATGCCTGCTCCTGGATTGTCATTAAAGGAGCAAAGCAGCTGAAGAAATGCATTCAGACTGCAAATATTGGTGTATGCCATTCAAAGGACCTATTTTTCCTTTTCCTTGGACTGTTCTTATTATTGCCAAGTGCTATCAGACCAGCTTCTACTGTTCTGTGCGTGTGGCTGCTGGTGAGACACTAATGAGGACAACAGCAGCTGCAAGACACTTTCTTGGAGGGCTGTGGCTTGCATGAGGACCAGGAAGCACCTTCTTCTCTGTGATCACAGGGTGCATCCCTTTCATGCTGCTCACAAATTAGATGCCACGGGGCAAAAATAGAAGCCAAGCATTGTACTGCAGAGCATCAGCCTCAGAAAAGTCTTGGGACTCCCACTTCTTTGGGACTTTGGACAACTTCTAACAACAAATGCATGGGAAAGAGTCCTACAAAATAGGTTCATCTGGGCAGCCCTCAAAGCCCCACTGCTTGACATTCAAAAAACTGCCTGGGGGATTTTCATGTGTAATTCCCATTAATTAAAACTAACAAATATCAACAGGCATCTAAATCCCTTGTGTGATTTTGAGAACAGAAACATGATTCTCTGCCAGAGAGAGAGATCTACTCTATACCACTCTCTCAAGCTCAAATTTTCCCTCGGGTTTGCTTGCACGTTCCTTACAAGAGTCTGAAGATTTCTCTGGAACATCCCCCACTCTTTTATAGCGCTGCAGTCACACAAAATAAATATGAAGTGAGCTGATTACATTCCAGGAGCTACAAGATACCACGTGTCGAATCCAAAGTGAACTGACCTTTCCACTCCCAGGTGGACAGCTCTGACCTTTTGTGATGCTGATGAGAAGCGTGGAAGAAATCATGATTAGGGAGAAATCGTGCTTTATTAACGTAGGCAGAGCACAAAGAACTCATCATCTAAAGACTTGCCTCTAGGTGGTAGGACACAAGTAAAAGCAAAGATATGCGTCCGTGTTGTGTTCTCATTATAACACTAATGGGAACAGGACAGCAGAACTAAGAGGACAGCAGAGATGCGTGATGGGGAATTATGCTTTGCTGTAGAGGCTTTCTTGTGGTGACAGTTATAGCAAGAGCAGACCAGGTTCCTACTGGCTCAAAGCCTCTTTATAATGCCATTCTACAGAAGTGGTATTATTTGGCAGAGGAAGGCTGGAAGTTCTGGTAACTGCAGTAGCACACAGTTGAGTTTGGTAGATTTAGCATTGCTACAAGGTACCAAGGAGATGTTAATGAATAGGGATATTTTGGGGAGCATCTGTTTCTGTCATGATAATTGCAAGGCACCGACACACCCCTTTGCAGGTTTGCAGGGAGGAGGGGAGCAAGCAGGGTTTTTCTTGTACAGCAAACATAGCTTCAGAAAGTGAGGAGGCTGGTGGGAGGGGAGGAAGGGTGGGGGGAGAGCGAGCGAGCACGTATTATGTTCCAACTGTTTCCACGGTGACATTTCATAATCACAACTCTTGGGGGAAAACGCTTCATTGCAAAAGCTGGAGGAGGCAGGACGGCTTTGTGGATGCAGCCGGAGAGGGATAGCTCTCCCAGCACCTGTGGCTCACCATCCGGAGGACTTGGAAGCAGGGGCTAGCTAAACTCAGGAGGCTGTATTGCAAGGAACATAGCAGTCATCATCCCTTTCCTTTTATTTCAAGGATTTATAAATAAATATGATATCATCACACTAGACAGGAAGCCTAAATATCTTCTGTTTCTTGGCAGGAATGAGGAAAAGAGAGATGTATGTAGAAAAGAGCCCATAAGATGTACATAGCAAAGCACAGTCAAATAGCTGAAAGCAGCTCGTAGTTAACGAATTAGGTCACCAGGTCTTTGCATTCTATATTGTGTTTCTCTTTACTCTAAGTCCTTTAGTTGTAGCATACGAGCAAGCTGCAAGCAGATGGAAACCTGCCTTTTCATCACTAGGGCTGGTTGCACAGTGCCCAGAAAAAAAACAGTGCTTTGCTAGCAGTGAGTCTCACAAATCAGTCTGTGGCATGTTATTCATTTTACAAAGCAGCACCATGTTCACCTGAATCGCTTCCAAATGTCTGTGGTTCCCTGTGTTGTTTTAGGCAGTGTACCACTTGCCATCATGCTGCTACAGATGGCAATAGCTCTTGGGGGCTTTCCTACGAGACGTGGGCAGGGGAGGCAAGGGCTGTGACAAGTACGTGCAGCTTTCATGCCTAGTGACTTTCCTTTAGTTCCTGCAGCACAAAGCACTGCACTGTGGATTTCTGTCCCAGCCCTCCTGCAGGTTCCGTGAGTTTAGGCAAATTTCTTCCTCTGTCAGTGGCTCAGATGGAATATGTCCTCTTTTTCTGACTACTGACTACTAGTAGCTGGATGATCGAAGCTTTCTGTGGGCAAGATCGTGTGGTGCTGTGATTTCTAAAGCAATTACTGCATCTTTATAGTCCTGAAAAAAATCTCATTTGCTCTTATTCTGTGACTGGAGCTGCACTGCTCTGTGCTTTTTCTGTAGGACTGCATGGAGCTCTCTAATGATCTGCTCTCATCTGATTCCCGCTTAATCTAATTGCAGGCACTGTTACACCAGGTTGCAAACTTTGTGGTGTGCTGGGTGATGCGATGTTTGCATGATGTTCTTTCTGTCTTGGCCCACTGTTGGGAATGCAAAGGCAGTCTAGCATTTTGTTTGTAATACAGCACTGATCTGTGCTTGTGATGTACAGAAAAGGGGAAAAAACTTGATGAGCACAGACAGTCCTCAAACATGGGACATCTCCAGAAACGCCTATAACAGGGCCTATATCATCTGTCGTATGTCCCCTTTCAGTCTGGAAAATAGGATGATTCTTTAAAAAGACATTTGTTTCAGATTATATCCTTAGTACTCTGTCATTGTTGAGAAGTCTAAAGGATGAAGAGGAGAAATTATAGATAACCTACAGATCCTCATCCAGCTACTAAGCGTTACAGCTCTTTGCCCAGATAGAGCAGGCTAACAGCGACAGCTCAGCTGAAGACCTGGCTATTCACTGTCTGTAAAATGCAGTTCCCCTGCACCAGCCTATTGCACAGGGAAAAGCAGCTGCTGCTGAATGTGTCTCCTTCCTCCCAGTTACACATCTTCAGAGCTGGCAGCGATGCCTTGTGGCACATCACAGTGACCGGCCACACTATGGAGCCATAGAGGGCTTAGATACTCTGACAGAGAAAAGCTGAGACATCCCACTGCTATGGACCCCTTGCACACATTTGTAGAAAATTACTTCATAGAACTTAAAAAAATGGGTTTGGATCTATAGAAGAGAATCAAAGACCCACCTGATGGAGTGCCTCAAGGCCAGGCAGTACTTTGACTACCTGAAGCTCCTTATTCCCTGTTCATCTCCTCTTTCAGCTAAGTGGTGCCAGTCTTTTCATTCTCCTCTCTCCAGCTTTAATGGTTTCCTGTGTCCCATCCTGAAGCTTTTCTATTCCTTCTGTGTGCTTTCTCCAAGGATGGATGGGTGTCGGATCTCCTATTTATTCAGAAACTTTGCAAATCTGTTATTTCTCTTGCCTGAAATCAAAAGCGTTTTTCTTTCACATCCATTAAGTATTCAAACAACTTTTCATACAAAATTACATAATGGTATTTTGAATCACAATGACTTTCTTCTGATGGTATTTTGAGGGAATTCAGGTTATTTGTGCAGCATCCACATGTGCAGATGAAGAAAATCTCTCCCTGCAGACTTTTCACAGGTGTCTGTCTCCAGTCACTTATCAGACCCTTGTGAAATCCAACCCATTTAATACAATACAGGCTGTTAATGTGCGATCCTCCACACTATGAACAAGGCTGAGACAGACAGGGTGGAATTTTGTGATTGTGTGATTTGATCCAACACAGCAATTCCTATTTCTCTCCAAGATAAAGCAGGGGTAGCAATTAAGGAATAAAAAGTGACGTGAATATATGTATTGATTGCAGAAACTAGTGACAGAAGCTGATAATTCTTGTGATGTTTAAGGGTTTGTCTTTTGTGCACAGACTTCCCCCTTCCCAGCTGGTAGCAGGCAGCTTGCTACAGTAGGATGTGATGCAAGGACTGGAAATTGATACTTCTTTTCTTGACTCAGTTACTCCAGTTGAAAGCTTTGATTCCTTTGACTATCAGAAAGGCCAAGATCAGCCACCCTAAAACATAGCCCACATGTTTGTTTGTCTCGTGTGTTAGCAAAGCAGCCTGGGAAACGCTGAGCCAGATGGTGATGATGGGATCTTTACAAGGCTCTTTGAATTGCAGCAATTGCTGCTGCTGCTTCTGGGTTGGTTTTTTTTCTTCCTAAATCAGCATCCTTTTATCTTCCTCATTTCACGTTTGTTTTCTGCGTGTCTTGGGTTTGATGCCAGGGATTAAAAATGAGAGTTGATTCATATATCAATATTAAACTGCATAATCACCTCGATCATTATTTGACTTCATCTGGAGCATTCACAATGTTTTGGGAACTTTGAAAGAAAACTTTGTCACTCATATGAACATTTGAACTGTTGATAACCAGAATTCCTGATTTCAGTTGCATTCTCTGTGTCTGGCTTTTCGCAGTAAATAATCCTCTTACCATATATTTTCATCAACTTTTTAAATACTTACAATGTTTTTGATTTTTAAGAAAATAACATGACAGCACAATCTGTGTCAATAATCCAGGCAGGTATTATGTTCTCAAATAACGGTAGACCAACTGTAACTTTAATGTATATTAACAGTGATTTCTGCTTCCTCTGGCGAGACTTTGAGAAACATAAGGTGCTTTAATAACAGGGATCCACCCACAACTCAGATTTATGTTTATGACTCAGCAAAGAATGTAAACTTGAGACTAGGGCACAGGGTGTTTCTATAAGTAGTTCTAAATCAACCACTTACCAGGAAAAATGCACACTAACAGCCTTCCCTGGGTGAGGAAAAGAATGGTTTTGGATCTGCAGACAGCAAAGTCTTCTTTTAGGGGAGTCAGCAAAGGGGTCAGCTGGGATTTGTCACAGATCTATTCATAGGGTTTACATGAGTGCTCACGTAGACATTAGCCCAGCGCAGGGCTGTTTGCATCATTGTCTATCTGAACTGTCCCTAATTGAGCATGCCAAGTCCATTTGATGGAAGAAAACCCATCAGCAGCAGGTTAGCTGGATGGTGGGACAAATGACTGAAAAAAGAAGTTGCAGATCTGAATTTATAGCATTTTTCCTTGTATTTGACTTGGACTGAGTGCACAGGAAAGCCCCTAGCCCTTTTGGTCTGAAGGCTCCCCATCCAGCCGTGCTGAGTGGCAGTGAAGCCCAGTTCATGGGAGCCCATGTCCCTCGCCTGACTGATGGCACCCCATGATCCAAGCCAAAACATAGCATCCGTTTGCCAGCTGCTGCTCATGAATTTCCAGCTGAGGAATACGCAGTGTTTTCAGTGCCACTCTGATTGACGGGTTTATCTTCCAGTCCATTTACTTACTTAATTATCCCACAGTGAGCAAGAAGTCATTTCTTATAAGTATGATAATAAGCCGATCAGGATGACAACAGAAGCACGTTCTTGTACAGTTTGTGGAAAAAAACGGTGTTCCCCAGTTTCAGTTCACATCAGGTTTCCCCATCAGCAGTCAGTAAATTAAGGATCAGTATCTGGTGACCTTAAAACATGAGCCCCTGGGTGTTTGGTATCAGTCAGGACCTGCTTGGAGTAATCCTCATCTTGGGTGTTTTCCCTGTCCCACATCTTCACATTTTAGCGCACATTGGAAAAGGATGAAGCTCCCGTTTCCTTTAACTTTCTGAGTTGCTTCTGGGATGTCAAAGCTTTTCATCTAACAACTGCCTTGGGAATGTGTCCTGGGTTCAGCAGTAGCAGTTATTTTTCTCCTTTTTAGTAGCTGGTGCAGTGCTGTGTTTTTGACTTTCAGCCTGGGAACAGCACTGATAACACCGATGTTTTTAGT
>JANHGB010007727.1:11243-23526 GCA_026283785.1 Coracopsis vasa
TGCAATGCTCTTCTGGCATGTGTATGCTGTATACCCAGATGTATCTGGCAAAGCAAAGAAATGAGAAAACATACCTTATATCACATTTGCCAGTTTTAATATTTAATTGGTGTTTTCTGCTATTTCCATCCCCTGGCACTCGGCTGAGGCCAGCAGCTGCCAGACGAGGGGAGGCTGTGTTAGTTCATCAGGTTTCTATGATGAGTTTGTTATGGATGCTCCACCCGGCCTTTCCCAGAGCCCTGCCTGCCTCCCCACCCTGTCAGTTATTTATAGGCTTCTCTTTCCCTCCCCTCACACCCCAGGCTGTGACACCATCACTGGTGAAACCTGCATCCCCCAAACCCCACAACCCCCTGGTCAGCACCGAGGCCAGGAGGAGACCCAGGGGGAGACCTGGGGGGACAAGGCTGGTGCAGGCACCATGAGCATCCCCAAGATCAGTGGGGATGCTGCCTGCAGCCGGAGGCACCCCCATTTAGGCCAGCAGCCCCTGAAGCACAGCAGGGCTGGTTCGGTACTGGGCATTGAGCACCACAGGCACTTGTGCCATGGCCAGGGCTGAGTGAGGCACCGAGGGCAGCGCGGGGGCCTCACCCCACTGCCCCCTCTGAGCTGAGTGCCTTGCACCGGGCTGGCATTGTGCCTCTGTTGTCTAGGCAAAGGTTTCCATGACACTAAATAAAGTGAAATATGATTGTGCACAGCTGGATTCTGCCTTAGATGCAGGTTGGGGACGAGAAATGCACATCCAGCAGGGAGCTGTAGGTAGCAAATTATAAGGGCTGTGATCTGTGATGGCGACAAGCAGAAAATACCAATTTTTAGCAGTTATTCAGCTGGCTCCCAAGCAGATGTTTACTTCCAAAGCTGTGCCTTGTTTGCTGGTCTGGTGTAACCGGCTTATGCCACGAGGACGGGAAGTGCTCGAGTGATGTCATACAATAAATGAGGAATGGGGGGGACGTGTATCTGTGCCCACACTGGCGAGCTCCTGTCATGGCCAGGATGCAGCCAGCAGCCCCTGGCTGTGTGTGGGTGGTTGGCAGCCCCATGTGAGGGCATCCTGGGCTTGAGATAAACCAGGCTCAGGCTAAAGAGGGCCCATCCATCACTTGCCAGCACCTAGGGACATCTTCAGGCAGTGGTGAGGGCAATCCCCAGCACCCTGCACCTTGGTGCAGCTTCCCCACAGCCTCTGCAACCGCTGCTGGTGTGAGGGCTTTAAGTACCCTTATGGTGCAGCTTCCGATGGGATCATCTCTGTGAAGTGTGGAGGGGAGCTTCAAGATCTTATTTTAAGAGGTTTAATTGAACATTATGGGATATCGAGTATGCTATGTTAATGGGTGTTAATGTGGAAGTTGTCTGAATTCTGGAGGCTCAATTAGGAGTAATTAAAATCCACTCTCATTTATTCTTGCATACAAAATCATAGAATCACGGGATCACAGACTGGTTTGTGTTGAAGGGACCTTGAAGCTCGCCCAGTTCCAACCCCTGCCAGGGGCAGGGACACCATAGGGACACCATAGGGACACCATATATAAATGTGTATAAAAGATGCACTGCTTTTCCACTCCTGTTTTTCCACCAGAAGCAGAGGGCACATCTGGGCCCAGCTTTGCTGGGCAAACCCAGACTGGGAGGAAAACCAGAACAAAGCTGTGCTCCGGCCCCGCTGCTTCGATGGGTGGCTGGGAAAGAGCTTCCTGCGGTTACAGCCCAACCAATTCCCACTGTGTGGGCAGCGGAGGGGCTGCGGGCAGAGGGGGCTCTGTGGGAATTCTGGCAGGGCACAGGCAGGGATGGGACCCGGGGGGGATAGGGATGGAGGGGGGGTGAGAGCAGGTAAATGGGGGCGTGAGCAGCCCCTGCACTCCCCACATGCAGGGGAACACTCGATGTCTGCAGAGTAATAAGAAATAGTAGTAACAATACAATAATAACAGTAATAGCAATGTAGACATGCAGGAGGGGCACGTAGGAATGCCCCCGCGGCAGGCGCTGCCTCTATGAATTAGCCATGAAATTGGGACGCTGACGGGAGCTTTGAAATTAGGAATTTGGGGCAGTTTGTGACACGTGTAAAAGGCAGAAGCAGCACAAAGCCTCGATTTTAATTACTGCGGTTTTAATCAGCAGAATAGTTTCTTCTGCCCTGGATGGCAAAGTAATTGGAACTGTGAATGGAGTGTGAGGATCATGTAAATTACAAACCAGGACGAAGAGCATCCCAGCCCAAGCTGGCTCCGTGCTCTGTGGGAAGTGCTTTGGTTGCACTGGGCAAGGGGAGTGGTGGTCAGTGCTAACCGTGTGCCAGGGTGAGGGGGGGCCTGGATGCCCCTTTTTGGGGAGCTCTGCCCTCTCTGCTCAAGGCACGGGCAGCTCCTGCCTGCTCCATGCTCAGTGGGACACGGTCATGGGCAGCGGGTGCTGCAGGACACTTCACCCATGGCTCCCTGCAGGACCTGCTCCATGGACACAGTGCCCTGCAGCCCGTCAGGATGAGCAGCTGGGGAGTCATTTGATAGCGAGGAAGGGAGATACCTGCTCTCAGTCACTTTTAGGTAACTGGAAGTAAATAACTCCTTTCATCCTCAAATCGGGTGACTTTACACACCGGGTAAATGGAAGAAACAAAATCCCGGTTTTCGTTCGTGTTCCACGCACGTAGGAAAAATGAACCTTCGTCTGCAGCAATTCTGAGCTAATGAAAAAGGAATGAGGTTTTAAATCAACCCAAAAGGCAGAGCTGTGCTGCCACAGCCGCTGTAGGACAGCCCCATTGCCAAGGCTCCTCGCAGAACCCTGAATCATTTCATTAGGTTTTGAGCAAGGCTGTTGCCAAAGCACTCATTACAGCACCAGCAAAGGGCGGGCGAAGAACGGGGTGCGAGGGGAGGGTGTCAGATCATGGGCAGTCAGGGATTCCTCTTCTCTCCCGCAAGTTCCAGAGGGCTGAGGTTTATTATTGGTGTCTGTACATTGCTCATCCAGCCCAGGGTGACCAACCCTGCCCGGTCCCCTCTCCTGGAAGGTCCCTCCTGCGTGGCCTTTAAATCACGGCTGAGCACCCCATAATTCTCCCCTGTGCCTGGTGACTTCCATGTGTTTGATCAGTTCAGTTCCATAAAAATGTAAATAATCAAGGCCCTTCTGCTGTTATTTATAACGCCTCACTCCGGGCCGTAATTTATGCATTAATTTCAGCTGCAAGTTTCTGAAGGGAGGGGAAAAGGGAAGATTAATGATCGGATGTGTGCCTGCCACTAAATGCAGCTCTGCCAGCATCCCCTCCGCTGCACTCACACAGCATCCTGCAGAGCTCATCACCAGGGACTGCCCAGGGACCCAATGGCCACAGCGTGTCCCTGTGGGTGCCGGGGGTCTCTGCCTCCAGTGGTGGGTGCTCCTGGATGTCGAACCCTTCTTTAGGTGATACCAAAGCAGCCGTAACTGGGTTCTGTGGTGAGCAGAGGGGTTGGTTGGGACATTAAGGACCAGTCCCAGGGGGAATGTGCAGATGAGGAACATAGGGCTGTGTGTGGTGCTGTGCAGGCAGCTCTGGGGCTGCTTTCATAGGGCAGTGTGACTGCATGGGGTATGCTGAGACACAGCAAACTGATGCCACGGGGGCTGCTGGGGCGCTGCTTACACAGGATCACATCCTGGGCAGGGAGATGCAAACTGGCCTCTCCATGCTGGCAGTTCCACAGCCCTGCTATTAGCTATCTGTTAAGCACTGTATCTGATCCAGACACGGCATTATATGCATTTCTCAGGGAATAAGCTCCTGCTTGACACAGTCTGTGATTGCTTTTTTAAAACCATGTGGGGAGGATCAGTTCCTTCATCCACTGATAAGGTATCAGGTGACAGAGGGATCAGCATCCACCACATAAATCTGCAACTAATCCTTCGGAATCAATATTTTTCATTAAGAACCTGTGAGAGTTGGGCCATTATAGGGAAAAATCTGTTTAGGTTGACACCTTGATGAAGTTATTCAGTTCAGGGGCTTAAGTCATTGAAAGGTAATAAAGAGCAAAGAGCACAGAAAGATCGAGGTGCTGGTTATGAGAGCTTGCGACGGGAATAGGGGTTTTATTGCAGGGGGAAATTACCATACTGATTTATTGGGGAATTAGGAGAAACTTAAAAGGCTGCAGCGCTGCCCCGATGTCACTGCTGGCTGGGGACACTGCCCAGGCCTTCCCTGTCCCTCCCTTGCTGTGCTGCACCGTGCCAAGCATTTGCTTTGTCCTCCCAGTGCACTGAATGCTGACTGAGACACCGGAGCCACGGACACCAGCACAGGCACTGCTGGGGATGGAGGAGCCCAAGATTCCACGCAGGACACAGGGAGACCCTGGTGCTCAGGAGCTCCGGGTGGCTCCTCAGGGCCATCAGTGCGGCAGCAAAGCCAGGGTCCAAGATGAAGAGCTTCTCCCGCTGCCGGACACTGCACCATCCATACCCTGCATCCTTGGTGCTCCTCAGGCACCCATGCCCTGTGCTGCTGCCATTCCCCAGCACAGGACTCCCGCTGCTCTCCCACACTGCTGGCAGCCGAGCGCTCCGCACCATCACTGCTGTCTCCGTGAAGCACTTCCAGCCACAGCAGTGATGTCCGCTGATGGTACCGGATGGATTTGCTCCCAGCGGCTCCCTTCCTGGGAGCATGGCTGCAGTGCTGGGAGCAGCTCCACGGCTCAGGAGGGATGCAGGGTCCCTGTGTGAGCACACGCGGTTCCCAGCCCAGCAGACACTTAATCCTGGATAAACTGTTGGAGCAGGAGTGCACGCAGGCACGTACACAGCTCCTCACACACAGGATACTGCTGCTGTTGCTCTACACGGTACCTCATGGCCTGTGCCAGCCGGGGCACCTCGGGCTGCCCCAGCTTTGGTAACTGAACAAGTCAAACTCCTCCTGAAGTTTCCCTTATAGGTTAACCAGGGTTAATTGTGTGAGCTGCGAATGGAAGTGTCTGGTCCATAAATCCCCAAACCTCATTAAAGAGGATTAAACGATACGAGTACTTTGTAAATCCTAAAATTTCAGGCAGACCTCTTGTAAACAAGAACACAGGCCCCGACATGCTCTGTCCCTGCTGATCCCAATGCTCGCTCCAGGAGTCAGGAGCATCCGGCTCCTTGCAGTGTGTCAGCATGGGGAGCATGGAAGGGTCCAGTGTCCGCATCCACCAGCACCCAGCACTGTGCCTGCAGCACAGGACCCCGGAACACCCAGCACACCCAAGGATGCTGAGAGAGGAGCCGGAGGCACCTGCCTGGCACAGAGACGGGGCCAGCTTTGCCCTGGTGCTGACTCCCTGCTCCAGCTGAGCCAGCAAATGGAGGCAAAGCCAAATCCCTGCAATGTGGGTAATGCTGGGGAAATCCTGCAATGCCCACCCTGGTGCTGAGCCAGGGCTGGTGGGTCTTGTTCCACAAAGACTGTGGTTTGCAGCTCCTTCAGCAATCGTCTGTTTCCATCCATGCCAAATATCCCCCACTGACACTGGAATGAACCAGGGACGGGGAGATACAGAGGGCAGCACCCAAGGCAGAGAGCAGCTCCCAAACCAGAAAGCAGCACCCAGGGCAGGGAGTAGCAGCAGGAATGCTGCTCTCCAGTGGGAGACTGGTTTCCCAGCCGGACATATGGCCCTTCAGGGATGCTGCTCCTCTGCTATGCAGAAAAGACATAAACTACCCAAATCTTAATGAGCAATTAAAAGCTAATCAAAGGGAAATCTGCCAGATAAGGGTTGTTGTGCAGCTTTATACTTGGCTTTACATCTGTTTGTGGAACAAAACATATTGTCAGCGAGATTTGTAGCCCTGAGATTTGTATTGTGGTTCCTGGATCTAATTCAGTGAAGAATTGATGGGTTGGGAAGGATGGGATTTTTATGGTAACAGGAACCTTTATCTTAGATTTAAGCTAACTGCTACGTGCTGTGTAAACACGTGCATGTGCTAGACACATCTCCTCACGTTATAACCATTATGAGACCTGCTGTCGGTTCCTCTTCTCTCTCCAGAGAGGGTTTGGGGTTGGTGGTGCCAATGCTCCCGCTTGGTGTCCATGCAATCCCTCCCCAGCCTTCTGGGACCATGCAGAGGGGTGCAGGGCTGGTGCCTCCTCATCTCATGGGCCACAACATGGGGCAGGGGCTGGGGATGGATGTGGGCTCTCATCCCCTCAGCAGCTACAGGCTCCCCAGCAAGCCCAGGTCTGGATACACACCCGAGACCTGCAGGGAGGGCAATGCCAGCATCCAGCCCCACTCCTGTCATCCCAAAACCCAGGACAGAGGGGACAATTCCTGCCTGCAGCACTTGGGCTTCATCCCGCTGGCTCTGAGAGATCTGCAAGCAGTGCAATCCAGCCGTAATTCCTGCCCGGCAGGGAGCTGGGACCTGCCTTCACCAGGCACAGTTAAACACTGGTGATTCTGCAGGAGCCACCCGCCCCTGGTCACTGGGATTAATGGATTACAACATTCCCAGTTCAGAAGGCGCTGGTATCCAGAGTTTTGCTGAGCAAATGCTGCTCTCGGAGACCTGAATAGAAGCTAATTGTTCCGAGTGTCTTTCACATTCCTGATCTATTGATTAACTACCGGAGTGAGAATCCCTCAGAAGTACTCTCCCAACTTGCTCAATCCACATCACTTCAGCTTCTTAAGTAAATCCCTTCCAAATCCTTGCAAAAACCTAATTGAGAGCTCACGCTGCTGAGCGGAGGTGCTGCAGCCTGACTCAACCAGTAAATGGTGTGTGAATAAGAGGGAGCCTATTGTTGCCTAGCATGGTCCCATCAATAATAGATACCAGCAAACCTCCGAGGGAGCTAAAAATTTCTCCTTTAGGTATGAATTATGGATGCAGTTTAGTGTAATGTAGATGTATCTCAAAGGTTTTTCCAGTTTATATGCTAGTAAAAGTAGCAATTTGCTTGTGTTCCACCTATAGGGGTTTTAAGACACAGGAATTCTCTCTTCTGCAGTAAATTCCGGCATTAATGAAGGCGAAGACAAATTTTTAACATACATCTCAAGCACAGGATGAGTGTGTCCAGGTGGGAGGTGTGCGGGGCTGTGGCTGAGCTCCAGCACCAGTGGTGCCCAGCAGCACTCAACCCATACGCATGGGCAGCAGGGGCCGGGGTCCACACAGTGCCCAGCCCCACAGTGCCCATCATCTCCTCCTCTGGGCGGGGGGGCAGGGAGTGACCCTGGTCTCAGAGATCTCTGCCCCCAGGTAGGTTTTACTGCAGTGGGGCACGGGAGCCGGGTGATCCCAAGGGATGCTGAGCAGAGCCTACTCCCAAGGGGAGCCCTGATGAACAGCCCATGGGCCCTATAGATCTGCGGGAGGCACTTGAAACACCCGTGAGCATCTCCAGGGGTCAGAGGGCTAATGCTTGCTTTAATAGCCTCTAATAATTAATACACTGCATCTACAGTGAAAGATCATTACAAAAAGATTTGCTCTGACTGCAGCGGCTCCTTCCCGAGCAGGGAGCGAGCAGCAGTCCCGCGGGTCAGCGGCTGTCAAACACATCCATAGCTGCAGATTCATGTTGGCGTTTCCACAGCTCCAACAGCCTCTGAGAGACCGGCGGTAATGAACTGACACCGGCAGCGTGGCACGGAGGGACCGGCATGGCACAGCCTCCCCTGGGGCAGGAGCGGGGCACTGATGGGTGCTGATGGGCACTGAAGGGCGATGCTGGGTACTTCTGGGTGCTGATGGGCAATGCTGGATGCTTATGGGTGCTGCTGGGTGCTGATGGATGATGCTGGGTGATGCTGGGCACAGTGCAAGCCAAGCAGCAACACTCTCCCCCTTGGCTCTTGCTCCAATCCCCAGTGGGAATCACAGCTGGTCCCTCCATGAGAGACGGAGGGTATTCCCTACGGATCCACGGTGATGTAGTGCCCACTGCAATGCCAATCCCAGCTTTGACTCCAGCTGACTGTCCCCACTGTGCTGACCATTGCCACCAAACTGGAGGCACCAGTGGCTTTGCAGTCCCCCAGCATCACTGGCCTCTGCTCTCCTCCATGGAGGAAGCACACAGCCACAGCAGCAGTGTTTCCACAACCTGGGACCAGAACTACCAGGGAAATTCCCAGTTTTCCAAAGGCATTGGCCTGAAATGCAGTTGATACACAAAGGCCTTGTCATTTGATGTGAGTGATGAAAGGTTCTTCAAGCACATCTTTGCAGACATAATGTTTCAATTTGCAAGTTTAATCTTTTCTGGGGTTTTTTTCAGCGAGTGTTGACATTTCTGTGTTTATTCTTTAAAGAAAGAACAAACTTTTATAGACCTTCTGCAAAACCCTGTGAAAATACAGTCCCTGCTTGTGCCAGACAACTGGTGCCGCCTGACTCAATCGCTTTTATATATGACAGGGCTTGGAAAAAAATGATTGCCATTGCCTAACTCTGAGCAGATTGGAGTGCAGGACTCATCAATCAGAGGTGCTGCGTTGGGCGTGCAGAACACAGCACCCCAGGGCCGGGATCATCACACTGGTGTTCTCCTAAATCTTCCCCTCAGCCGCTGCCTCCTGGCTGTTGCTGAGCACCCTGAGCAGCAGCGTTGTGGGATAACACAGCAAATCCAAGTGCTGTGCATTGGACTCCGCTCCTGGCCCTGTTGCTTGTCAGGCAGAGTGATTGCCCACATGCTTCCATAGGAGGAAACTGTCTCCAATTCAATAAATGTGTAAAGCAGCGTTTAACAGCCCTGGAATAAACTGGAGAACTACGTGGTCCTTGGAGCTGATCTCCCCTGCTGCTCCCGACGGCGCAGCCCTTTGCATCCATATCGGAATGTGCCACGCACTTGGCACCTGCAGGCACATTCCCACACCCCGCTCCCATCTTCCCATGTCCCCACACTCATGTCTGTGATCTCCTTTCCTCTGGACAGGCTCAGGGGCTCGCACAGGGGCTGTGAGGGGCTGGTGCTGGCAGAGGGGGGTCTCTGCCATGGCTCAGTGTGATGGGAGCACTGTCAGGAGGGGACAGCCGGGTGCTGTGCTGAAGTGCAGGGTGCTGTTGTTTGAAAGTCCTGCGGTACGTGTGCTTCAGCAGGATCATTGATTTGAGCACGTATGTGGCGCAGCATTGGAGCCAATCAATACGTGCATTATTAACGTGCTGTGCTTATACCTAGTGATCACTCATGAATAAGTGGCCTTCACGGGGGCCAGAGTTCAGACTGCTCTGCTCTGATAGATGGCTTTTAGAAGTGCTGGATTTGAGTCATTGGTGTTTCGCTCCATGGGTCCTGTGAGTTACTGATGCTTCTCTTTCTGCTCCTCCACTGACTTGCCTTGGCAAATAGAGTGCACAGAGCCACTGTATGGAGCCACCATAAGGAGCCCCATCTCCCCTCAGTGGTCCGCTCCTCCCCACAGGGCCATGGCTCTCCCACTGCCACCAAGGCCACCAAGGGCCGAGCAGCTCCACAGCGTGGGTCATCCTGGCCATGGAGCCCGGCCATGGAGCCCAGCCCTGGGTGCAGGGTCTCAGCTCAGTGCTGAAGGAATTCCCCTGTAACCTGGTGGCCGGTGGCAGGGCCATAGTGGGCAGACTGGATGAGGGGCACCCATCCCATCAGCTCCTGCGTGTTCAGCTCAGCCCTGCCGCGGGCCCAGCACCATCCCCTGTGCTCAGGGTGTCTGCAGGGACGCCGCAGCAGGAGATGACTTGAGTTACAAGAAGCCAGCCTGAACTCTGGAGTATTTAACTCACTAATTAAGCACAGGGCGTGCAAGCTGGGGCTCACTGAGGAGGAGCTGCCGGGGGATACTGCTGAGTGCTGCTCTACAGCTGAAAATTAATTCTTGGAGATGCTGGGTGGATTCAAAGGCAGCGCCAGGCAGGAGCTGGTAATGAGCAGCTCTGGGATCCCGCAGTCCCAGCCAGAGACGCTGCTGGTGTAGAGACCTGCCTGGAGAGGAGCTCTGCTCCGGCCAGCAAGGGCAGGGAGGCTGAGGGCTGCTGGAGTCCCAGCCCACCATGGGCTGTGGTACCCATGGCAACCGGAGCTGGGCAAACTGGGAACTAAGCCTCCTCCCCAGGGCTCAGCCCCCAGAACAGGGGGACGGGAGCTGCCAGGCTGGGCTGCCTGGGAGCAGAGCACACCAGCGGGGTCAGCCAGGGATGCCACTGGAGCTGGTTGAGACCCCCTTGGCCGATCACATCCCACCGCCAGCCCCAGCGCACTGACACTGAGGTGTTCTGAAGGGAAGTGTCAGCCCTCATGAAACCCTCAGTGGGAAAACCAGAGATGATGTGAAGTGTAAACGCCACCTCTCATTACAGCTCTCCCCGTTTTGTTCCAGTGTTGTCTCCTCTATGAGACAGTGTCATGTTCACATTGAAATGTTCCAGTGGGATCCTTCTGCAGCCTCTGAACTCACTTGGTCCCCAGCCATCCATCCGCAAGATACCTGAAAATGTGACTTTGTCCTGATCTGTGGCTACCAGCAACCAGGGAAGATCTTTTTCCAGGAGGGTGGTGGAGATGGGTTGGGAGCACCCACCCTGCCTGCCTGCCACCCGTTACCCATCACCCATCACCAGGCACTGTCAGAGCAGCCCCTGTGCTTCCTGCATGAGCAATAGGCAGGCTCTGTCCAGAAGTATTCCTGTCTGCATTTGTTGACTGCAAAGCTTTGAAAAGACGAAGAGTTACCTTGACTGATCTTTTCTTGTTAGTTTGGGAGCACAGCATCAGCCAGCAACCCCGATCCTCCCGCATCGCCGTCATCCTCATTAGGAGCACCAGGACAAGCTCAGACTCCTCAAATCAAAGGCTCCGGATCTGTGCAGCACATCTGAGGGATTTGGTGCTGTCACAGGCTCCTGGTGTTAAATGGGTGCATGCAGGGACTTCAGTTCAGAGTGCTCACATCGGTGCCTGGGGAGCAGTGTGCCTGTGTGGCATGAGCTGGTCATGGTCCACCACCAGCCCCAGCCAGCAGCACCATGTTTCCCAGGGAAAAGGGCTGATTCAGCCTCACATCCCCCTGTGAGGAGCACGGGAGGCTCACAGGTCCTTACAGACCCCAGGGTGAGCAGCCACTCAGCAAGAGTGCTCCAGGACAAAGCCTTCCTGGGAATTCCCCTGCCAAGCAGCTGATCACTGCTGTAAATCTGCTCCATCTCGCCCAGCCTCAGGTTTATCTTTTCCTTCATCTTGCAGCAAAACCAGCAGCTCTGACCAGCCCCTTCCCCAGAGGCCAGTGAGTTAAAGTGAGCATCCGGCGGGGGCTCTGGATCACAGACCCCAGTCAGCTCAAACCACACACAGTGCGGAGCTCAGGATCCCTGCCACAAGCCACCGGCTCACCAGGGACTTGCAAAGTGCTGTCACTGGAGCCCTGCAGCCACTGGTGAGACCAGGGGGGTCCTGCAGCACCTCAACCCCAGCACCACAGCCCCAGCACCACGGCCTCACACACAGCATCACCCCACAGGCTGGGACAGCCCCACCAGAGCTGGGGGCACATCCTTGCACATGCATGTGCACACGTGCAGGCACTTGCAGCAGGGAGGTTCACCAAGCCCCTGGCAAGCCGAGGGTGCTGCGGTGCCTCTGCTCCCTCCTGGCTGTGGTGGCATGTGTCAGTGTCACCTCCATGGCCAGCTCACACCCCCCACGGCTCCTGCTGCTCTGGCAGGGGTTTGGGAAGGTGCCATAAGGTGCCCACCAAGGATGAGGGACCTGCAAGCCCATGAGTGGGAATTTGCCAGGTTCTAACAGGGAAGGGAGCCCCAGGCCCGCAGAGCTGGAGGACAGGAGCAGAAAGGCGAAGGGTGTTCCAAAGCGGAGGCTGGGGGATCCTAGAGGATCACCCACGGAGGCTGCTGAGCGGCTGCGTGATGAATG
The DNA here is from genome assembly GCA_026283785.1 of Coracopsis vasa. Classification (NCBI taxonomy): domain Eukaryota; kingdom Metazoa; phylum Chordata; class Aves; order Psittaciformes; family Psittacidae; genus Coracopsis; species Coracopsis vasa. The sequence goes on from JANHGB010007727.1 coordinate 23,173, forward strand.
GGCAGCCCAGAGAGTACAATAATTTTGTTAAAGGGTTCTTAGCTCTGCTCCGCTCTCTGATTAATGGGATTTCATGGAGAGTGCAGGGAAAGGTCACCTGACACGTGTTCAACAGCTGAGGACATTATCCAGCTCTACCAGGGAATTACTGCTCTCAGATACCCGCGGATGTGCTTCCCCAGCAGCAACAAGGTGCTCTACATGGTGCAGACCCTGCAGCATCACCAAGCACTTCCACAGTGACAAGTAAATGCTTCAGACAAGGCTTGTGCCTAGATCTGCAGAACGAGGTGGCACAGGGACCCTCACACCCCTTCTTGAGAAGGCCTGTTATATATAGAACTCTCTGCTGTG
>JANHGB010007731.1:0-17862 GCA_026283785.1 Coracopsis vasa
CTGCTCCCAGAAAAAAAGAGCCAGGTCTAAAAGCTGTTGCTTTTCCAATTCTGCTACCAGTCCTCTCCTCAGCGGTGAGGTGTGAGGTGTAAGGTTCAGTGACACTTACTACTCCAGCGACTTAGAACCTTTGTAGGGTCTGTGCATGCACACTTTAAGAATATGACTTTGTTAAGCATGTCAAAATTTTCAGGGGTCTGGAGCAGAATGATTAGATTGTACCTTAAATTTGAAGCTGCTATTAAATGAATGATGCCAGAAGGCAAGGAAATAATCCAGAAGACCTCAGGAAGTTAACAAATAAGGAGACAAAAAAACCTAGAAAGGTCTACTTATGTGTGTTTAACTGAATAAATTCCATCAATTTTGCTAGTCAATACATTAATGGAAATTCAGTACTGCACATACATAGTATCTGATACTTCAGCCTTTATAGTAGTATTATTATTTGCAACCTGATAGTCTTCAAGTGAGTCAGACACTTATTTTCTCAAAAGGCAAAGACCATAGCAACTGTAAATTTAAGACTGTCATTGAATGATGTGCCTTAATGCATTCACAATACATTTTTCATGAACAGACAACTCAAGCAGCAATATCTGGAACATTTCCCAGTTTAATAAGCATAATCAAAATGGCGTCTTAAAAAATGTTCCTCCAAATAGGGAAAAGACCTTCAGTTTGACAAAGAAATGGCACTGTTATGATTGCCACTAAAACTTTTGGATGCTGACATCTGCAATTTAATAGAAAATATCTGCATGCATATAGAATTCATTAAAATTAAAAAAAATAAACATAATAGTAATAAAAACACAAAATAACTTTTATTTAATAGGTTTTGATGAGAAACATTTTTTATATAATCTGGGGTATCTCATTAGAAAGTAGACACAAACTTTTTGGCTTTGATACATTACACAGCAGTTACATGGTACAATTCATCTCATGCTTGTGTTCTTTTCAGCCATCAGCTCTTTTATTTTGGTTAATGAAAAGGTATTTGAAGTGGCAATGAATAAAGTATTAAATATGAGAAATATGTTATTTTTTTTTAATGAAATTAAAAAAAAAAACAAAATAGTTCAGCAGTACCTTTACAAAAACATCAAGTAAGCATAAAGTATTTTATTTAAAAAGTAAATTTTATCTTTTCTAAAAAAGAAATACAGAATGTAAATGGCAATGAAAAACGTGCCTGAATGTTACTTTGAATGATTGTATGTTTTCTGGTAATAAAGATGTCTTTTTAAACTGATGTTACACAACCACTGTTCTACTAACTTCAAATTATTCTTGACACTGGCTGCTGTGAATAAGGGAAGAACTGGTTGCAGAAACATCATACATCAAGCAATCATCCTTTGATATGCACGATTTTAGAATTATTCATAATTACACAAAAATATTTTAAAGGAAAACTTTTAAAATCTAAGCTGGGCTTTACTTAAGTCCTATTTCTAGGTGAGATGATTAAACCTACGTTTGCTAATTAACTGGTCCATTAGTCTTCTGAAATAGTAGGAGGAATAAATACAAATCTGTAATATATACGAGGTAAGATAGTCTTGAAAAGTAGGAGACCAGTAAGTAATGACAAAGTAATAAATGCATGTTCCTTTATCTACTAGAGTATTCCCTAGGGTAATACTCCTAGAAGGAAATTTGAATATGAAAAAACAAATCTTGCTGCAATATTATCAGTTAAATGGTTGACATCAGTCATTCTGATATTTTACTTAAACCTGCAGAGTTTGCTTCTTGAGCTATCCTGGCAGCCAAGCTTCTGGAGAAGAAAAAAAAAGTGCTAAAAAATTACCAGATCTAAGAGTAAAAACCTACTTTATACAGTAAGGTTGTAGGCCTGGGATAAGACTGACTGAACTGTGATTTTGAGCAGATTTCGAGCTGCTAGGGACATCCAAATACTTTGCAGTAACATGGAACCATAAAAGCAGTTTTACCCCTTTGATGTGACTATACATAAGACAAACAGGGATTCTTCTATGAATCTGCTCTTCAATTAACATGTCATGAGCTAGATGAGTAAAATAGATCTTTTTGGTCATGGCATATATTGCATTGGGAAGGTGATATCTAGAGTAAGTTCACACACAATTTTTTAATTAAAAACTTATTCAACTTAAAGTATTTTCCAAAGACCGTTACACCTCTTCTTAGCACAGCCTTTGAAAGGGTATACCCTGGGCCTTACACAGTGTTTTCATAATTTGTCAGCAATAATGTCAAAACATTTACTCTTTAAATTTATTAAAAAAAATATAAAATGATTTTTTAAAAAAATTAATAAATCTGTGCTTTTAAATACAGTTGTCTGGCTATGCATTTTGTTAATTGATCACTGATATTTCAATACTCCATTTGCATTTTATTTAAATTATAGCATTATGCTTGTGAAAACACTTTGATATAAAATTACACCAAATAGAAACTAGGATCACTAAAGTAAATTAAAAGTAGGCACAAGACAAAGTTAAATAAGATTAAATACATTAACTCATAAGAGTTAGGCTTGCACCCACCTTCCAATAGGTACTTAAGTCACTGCAAAGTTAAGTGTCTCGTCATACAGTAATTAATCATTCTAAATCCTAGAACTCACCCTGGGGACATTTTGGGGACAGGTAAGAAGACATTGATAAAATAGGGCAGAAAGAGACAATGCATGCAAATGTCTAAACTTCAAATACAGTAGACAGCGAGAGACAAAGAAGCTTGTTGATAATGTACGTTCACAGGTGACAGCAAGTCAAAGCAATCACATTGTCTTTATGACAACTTCAAAACATTTAAGGTCTCCTGGTAAGTGGGGAAAAGGTTTATTCATTGGGTTTTGATTTGTTTGCTTTAATGTTTTCTTCATAAATAATGATGTAAGTGGTATGTTCTAGCACTTATTACAGGTATTACTCCCTGTTGGTACTGAATCCTGTATATGCCTAATCATACTGGCAAGTTTTCTCTCACCAGGGAGTGAGTTCAGACATAAACCTAGCCTTTTAGTATCTATTTCAAATAACTTAATATGAGGATATTTGTAACAATATGCAACAATTTATAAATACATGTGTATATGTAAATATAACTAAAGTTTGTTGCATATATGTATATATGTGTATAGTTATATATACCTGTGTGTATTTATAGTATATAACTTCTCAGTTTTTAGTATGAAAAGGAGTTTGGTACTCCCTTAAGCCCTGATAACATTGGTCTGAAACTACTTACACCAGTAATCCCATAAACTTTAAAATTCATAACACCATAAATACATTCTGTTTAAGTGATTACAGAAGTTAACTGACACAAAATGGTAGTTAAGTAACACAATGACCTTGAAATTACTGATTTGGAGCTGCAACAAAAAAACAAACACAAAACCCCATCAAACCTAAGACCTCACAAGAAACAGTCTAAAGAGAGTTTCTGTCGTCTCATCTTATAGTTTAAAAAGGATTCTTACATATTTGGTCAAAAAAAAGGGTTGAATATGTGGTACCTAGTTAACTTTAAGCTGTCTGTTTAAAAAAGTTGGAACACCTTTGAAGTATCAATTAAATGGTTCCTCTGTCAAGAGCTACTGGGAAAATTGTTATCAGAACAAACTTTAAAGTAAAAAGATGTGATTTAATTTTTATTAAGCAAAAGGAAAATGTTTTATTTGTCTGTAATCTCAAGGAGTAGATATTTACTGAGTCAGCCTATTAATTAGCTATGTTTACCAAGGGATCATGTATGCAGCTGAAGAAATGACCAGCTGTAATTGGTCTATACCTCCAGGGAGCCAGGGACAATCCTTGTTAGACTAGAATGACACAAATCTGGATCCTGACCAGCTGAAGCAGACTTTCCTCTTCCAATATGCTCATATTTCCCTGCTGAGAAGCCTTCTGCCAGAACAGGCCCCTGTCAAAGTCCTCAATGTGGCTTGTCCATCACCATCATGAACCAACATTTTATTCTGCAACAGGTTTGTAATAAGAATTAGTTACTTATCTGCTTCCAGCTTTAATGAAGACTGATATGCATAATCATTTAAAATCAAATTGGATTCAAATTAGTTTGCTTAGGGAGCTTTGAAACAAAATTTTGTGTTTCTTATAAACTGTCTTGTATATGTCACATACCTACCTTAAAGAGAAACTTCAGGCCAGATTCTGAAAGAGACAGACTGCATTTGTCACACATAAAATCTTTTTTTATGTCAATAGAAAAGTGTTATTAAAATATCAAGAGAGGAAAATCACATAATAGCCAATAAAACCATCAACTGAATGCTGTTTTTCATAAAAAAAAACCAACCAAAAAAAACAGACAAACCAAAAAAACAATTGGTAACTACTTAAAGATATGTACCTTCAAAATACCATTTTCTATTTAGAAATCTGCTTGCTACAAATTATTCCTATTTCCAGGTGTCCCCATATCTCCGGCTAGATTAATTTATCACTAGTTTCTCTTGCAATCATGCTAAACAAAATGAAATTTCTAACACAGACTCTTACTTTCTTTCACTTTCCCTTCATTGAGAAAATGATGTAAAGTCTTAAATTTCCACATGTAGTGCTAATGAGCATTTAGACATCCTTTGCTAGGCACCAGGAAGCACTAATTAAATTTTGGGAGTGTTTTTTTGTTGGGCTTTTCTTTTTTCTTTTTTTTTTGACAGAACTTAATTTCTCTTCCCAAATTAGAAATAATTGTGCTGTTGTTACCTTCCTTCTTCTAAAATTGTTTACATGTGATTGATATTGCAGTTCCCAATGCTGTACATGGTATTTTGATTTAATCAGACTATTTTCTTATGTTCTTTCATTTATTCTCTCCTTCATTTTGTGCCTGTGCCTTTAAATATACAGGTTTTGTGGTTTGGTTCCCCTCACCCCCCTTGAATGTTTCTTTCCTTTAATTCTGTAGATGGCTGTAATAAACTGCCTAGTCAAGAGGTCCTGTCTCTGTAATATTTAAAAGATAAAGTAAAGGAAAAAGGGAAAGAGTTTAATGGGATATTTTCCTCTTGTCATGCTTCTCCACTGCTAGGACACAGCATCCAATTTTATTATGTACTGTACATCACCTGAAAGTTCCAGACCTTAATAGTCACTCAAATGCTTCCTAATGTCACAAGGAAATTGTGGATGTAGTGGCTGCAAGAACTGTGATATTTAATCTAACATTTATTTACTAAGCAGGGTGGGTAGTGAGTGGAGAATTGTTTCTCATTTTAAATTTCCATTCCATCTTATACACACAGTCTCTCTCTCTTTCATCCCATCTTTCCCTGTCCCCTCCCCAATTGCCTCCCCAGCTCCTCCCATCAGGGTTGGACCTGCAGTATGGATCCAGGGGAAGCAGACACTCACTCTGACCAGTGAGTATGACCGGGCCCCAATGTCACACACGGCTTTCCGCCTTGGGCTTCATATTCAATGTGGAGTAGAAAGTTCAAGTATGGAGTTTTCATCGCAGGGGGTGATTGTCTTCACTACTTATTGGCTTCTGACTTAGACTACTGAAGCAAGTCTTGGAAGTTACTAACTCCCAGGAAGAATTCTTTATCTAAGACCAATTAAGGGTTGTTACTGGGACTCATATCACTCTCTTAGGAGGGTTAGGGACTCCTGTCACTCTCAGACTGTCTTGTCTCTGCCTCCAAATCTGCAACAAGGCTGTGAAGCTGACAACAGTTACATAACAAAGTTCACTTGTGCTTCTCTGTTTGCAAGCAGATACTGGATTAATCTAGTAACTTTAAGGTGGCCAGTTGTAGTCCCAGCCTCACTTACCTCAGTGGTACTTTCAGATATGCACGACCCCATGGTACCAAAGTACCACACTCTCTGCTTATTCTGCCTCAAACAGTTTACTAAATTTCCCAGGCTTGTTCCACTGTAACCTATTGGCCTCTACTAGATGTGTATGCATCATCAGAGCCTAAATATGTTCCTGTTCTAAAAAATAATCTCATCTTCAGGTTTGGGGAACTCCACACAAAGACATATCTTCCACTGTACTGTGACTTTTCCAGTCTTTAATATGGCTCATTTTGACTGGCTTGCAACCTCTTCTGATTTTCAGTTGCAAGTATTTGTGAAAGAGAGTACTTATTAGTTTGAGTGTTCAGGCAAATGACAAACATGTAGCTGGGATTCATTTAATTACATATATGCATTTCAGGTGGAAAATAATGTATTAAATTACATAGCTGGAATATCAGCTCTTGAATATAGAACACCTAAGAAGAATAGTTAACTAGCAAGACACAGGGTGCTTGTTTTGTGTTTTGTTTTGTTCTTTCACATAAAACCCTTGTCAGGTAAAGACAAACATTTGAAAGCAAGATATTCGTAACAGATGCTGCCAACAGAAACAGGAACAAATTAAATAATCAGATTGAATGTAACAATTTCTTTTTCAGCTGTAATCCATAATGATACTGATTTCAAGAATAGTAATCAGAGATCCAAATTGTAGGTCTAAATAAACAAAAAAGGAAATTTAGAATGCCACTTTGTCTTGTACAGAAAATCTATCTTTTAATTTCCAGTGTATTTCTGTGTACATTTTAAAATAATTATAGTGGACCAAAAAAAAAAAATCACAGATGTAAACATATCTGTAAGTAAGATCTCAGAAGTTTCAGAACAGCATGAAAAACGCAGCAATAAACAAATCAAACAACTTGGTAACTACATCCTTCTTTACCCTTTTTTCCCTTTAGAATAAACCCCAACCGTTTTAAAGAAAGCTTCATTATTTCGGTAATCTTAAAACTGTCACACAATAGATTAATTCACTGGACTCCAAATAAATCACAATGGTGATGAAAAATGGTTTTGGAATACATAAATCATAGAGTTATTCAAATTTGAAGGGATCTGTCAGGAGTTGAACCTCCTGCTCAAATCATGGTTGACACTAAATTCAGATCAGCTGCTCAGGGCTTTGTGCAACACTTCTACATCAATGAACAACCAAGAGCCTAAAACAGATAGAGCTTCAAAAGACTGAAGAAAATTCTCAAAATATCTATTCATTATTCTCAGTATATAATTTTCCTAAGAGTTATAGTTGAGTGGTGTTTCAAATATGTTTAATTTCAAATAAAAATGTGTCTAATTTTCCAAACAAAGGTTAAAGACATGTCAGTGACTTCTGTAAAACTGTAGAAAGAGAAACCAAGCGATCATGAAGAATGACCTAATATCTGAAATGGAGATGTCATGAAGAACGACTCTATGCAAATGAATGAGATGGCAAAAAATGAATGGGGGATAACACAAATACTTAAATACAACTATAAATTATAGAGTAATACAATCAGGAAAACAACTCTTTTGTGCCCATCTTTACTGCTGTTGTATGGTTTGCTGCTCTTGTATATGTAGTTTCTTTTTTTTTCTCATTTGTATACATTGCTGTTCACTGTGTTCCCTTTAGTGAGAGATATGTTTCAGTATAACACTCCTTGATATCATGATGTGACAAGTGGTTTATTATGGTTTTAGGAAGATGGAGAAATCAAAGAGCATTCACTGGCTGAAACCAAATGTTGTACTTAAGGAAATATTTTATGGTACAGTAAAGATTTTTGCTTGTTTGTTTAAATTGTACATAAAATCTTAAATCCTGTAGATTATTGTTTGCACAGGGTAAGGTAAATACCTTCTGCTCAGCATTAAAAAGCCAGCATCCCAGTGTTCTCACCTGTATCTGTTAAAAGAACAGGTGCAAGACATTTGTATAACAATAAGGCTCCCATGATAGCTTCAGTTTGAGTGTATGAATTGATAGAAGCTTTCCTGAGTTGCAAACAGCTTTTTGTGAATGTATTTTGGCAGGAAGATAACATCTTGTCATGTAAATGTGTCACTTCATATTATACCGTAAAATGTAATATTCTAGAAAAAAGTGCTCACATGAAATCTTACCTTCCTACTTAAATTAGGCAATGCCAAGAGACAAGTCCCAGTGTTTGGCCTTAGGCACACCATATCTCCCAAGTATGTGTTTGTCTGTGCTCAAGACTACTAAATACAGTGCAGCTGTGCAACCACAATCAGGTGACTGAGAAGCTCTGGATGAGAAGGAGCTGCAACAAACCTGTCTGGCACCTTCTCTGCTTCATGTGGAAGCATTTGCATGCAGATACTCTGTGTCATGGCCAGAGCTAGGCTGCAGCTGCGCCTTCTTGATCCTCAGCCTGGCCCTGGCCTTGGTCATGCCTCACAGCCATAGACTCCCTGCATGGTGTCAGGACTACAGTCACTGAGGACTTGCCTAGTCGTCAGGCACACTGATTCCTATCCCTGTCCATCCCTTCTGTCCTAGTCAGATACTGTGTTACTGTGCCCCTCAGCAAGCTACTGCTCTGCTGATTCCCTTACCCTCAGCTCCCAGCTTCCTAACCAGCCCCACTGTTCCCTGACATCTAAGATAATGTGCAGGTTCTATCTTTAAAATATATTAAAAAATCTATAAAAAAAAAATCTATTAAAAAAAAAAAAGTGCTCCAAAATTTTTGGTCTGTGATCTAATATCAAAGTTTCGAAGTTGAAGGTTAGAACTGATAATTAACATAATAATTTTACATTTAAATGAGAAAAAAACCCACTCTGTAGTAATAATTTTATTTGTAACTTATGGGAAAAGTATTTTTATAATTAGAAAACATTGATGCAGAGCCACTCAACTAATATCCCAAAATAACTTCATCTTGCTACATAAGCAAAGTTTGCTCACTGAAAAATGAAGAACAAAGATGACAGAAAATGATGTACTGATTCTGAGCAAATCATTCTGGACAAATTTGGTGACCTTCTATGATGGAGTTACAGTGCTGGGAAGAGTGACTGATGTCATTTATCTGGACTTTTGCAAAGCATTTGACACTGTCCTACACAACATCATTGTATCTAAACTGGAGAGGCACAGATTTGAGAGGTGGACCACTTAGTGGATAAGGCATTGGCTGGATGGTCATTACACAAAGAGTTTTGGTCAGTGGATGGATAGCCATTATTAGTGTCTAGATGACAACTAATTCAGTATGTGCATCTTATCTAAGCTATTTATTGTAGCTGATAAATAATGAAAAGAGACAGGGCATGCAAGGCTGATGTTTTGAATAACTTTCTCCTTGAATGAATCTGAAAGGGGTATATGCCATTTGTTCCAGACTTCTTTTTGTATTAAGGCTTTCTGGTTTTCTTTTCTAGAAGATTTTGAGCATGCAGAGCTGTGCTCTTGTCAAGGAGAGGAAAGCAATTTATTCTATACTGCTCTCTTACTAATGCAACATAGAAGATGCCTTGTTTTATTACATCACATTGATGAGATCACCTATGCCATCTGGTTTAAATGGCCTACCTAGGTTATTGATTACACTGTTTCCATCACTGTCTCAGTTAATACTGAAATTTAGGGTTAATTTTATCAAGCTGCTAATACTAAAAGTTAGCATATAAACCCTTTAGACTTACTCTGTTTATTCTGTTTTTTTATATATTATGTTGGCAAAAGTAAAGGTTGGTCCCTCAGCCTCATCTCAGAAGCCAAGTGGTTCAGTCCTGACCATTCTAATGGTTTATTGATGTCTTTTCTGCACACTACACAATAATTAGGCATGGTATAACCAGCCCTGAATAAAGGCATGAATAATCGTTTCCCTGGACCTGCTGTCTGTGCTTCCATCAATGTTGCTGGCTGTCTTTGATGCTAGGCACACTGTTGGCTCATGTCCAGTTCACTGGATCCCAGGGCCTCCAGGACATTTTTGCCAGAGCTGCTCCCTAGTCTGTCAGTACCCCGTCTGTAGAGCTGCCAGAGGGTCTTCCTTACTTGGGGCAGGACTTTGCATTTTGCAAAGTTGAGATTCATGAGGTTTCTCTCAGCCCATTTCTTCAGTCTCTCTAGGTCCCTCTGCATGACAGTCTGTGGATGACCTCTTGTGTATTAACTGGTTCCATCACCAGACATATTTAGTGTCATCTTCATGAAAATTAACCAAAGTTTTTTTATGTAATCCTCTTGATTACAGGATGGAAATGTTTTGGGAAAAAGAAAAAAAGGTTACATAATTTCTACTCTAAGCGTCATTCACCACCTTGCATTCTACATAAGTCGTGCCCTCAGACTGTTGCATTATCTATAGTGATTTGTAAATGAATTTAAAATCAAACTGAAAAAATATTATTTGATACAGTGTAGAAAAGTCTGCACGTTTTATGCACCAGATCATTTTGCAAATGCATTCCTTATAATCTCCCTTTAGGCAGCTGGAACTGATAATATTCCTATTAACAGGTGTTCTCGGCAGAAAGAGTCAAAAAGTACACATATATCCACTGCTCGGAACCACAAAATCTTTAATATGATGCAATCTTCCATAACATAGTTTTCCATAATCAGAAATAAATGTGACAAAGAGTGACTAGATCAGCAATGTCCTATCTTCTAGTTAGTGTTGATAAGAGGTACGTCTTACTTTCTTACCTTAATGGTATCATAGTTTTCATGAAAATGTAAATGTTTTACTAGTAAGGAATTTGCAGTACATATGTGTATAACGACCTTTAATTAAATTCTCAGACTTCAAACATAAGTGTTTAACACTGTGAGTACTCAGTTATTCACATGGAGAAAGAACTTTTGGTTTATTAAGAACTGTAATAGTCATCTGAAAACAACCCTACAATAAAACAAACAACCTCAGACGCACACACCCAAACACAAAAGTTATCCCCATTCATTAGGCTACACATTAATTATTTCAGTTTTGGACTTAAGGATTGGAAGTGAGAGTTAGACAACTTCTGACAGTATCTAATGCCCTTGTAGAGGCTTGTCTTCCTCACTGATGTATGGCAAAGAGTCCCTAAAAAAGATTATTACACAAAGAGTGCTTAAGCTGTCATACAACTCCCACAAAAATAATTATATTGTGCCAGGAATAAAGTGAAGAGTAAATGGCATTCTTCAGTGATTATCTATGTAAAGTAAATTCTAGTATCTCTGGAAGATACCTTCCACATTTTCCACTACCTTATATCATTTGCTGTAGCAAAACTGTAAAAATATAGGCGTACTGGTGGCTTTACACAATTAACATTACTTGTGTCTGGTTTTCTGGTCTTGGATAAAGACATGGATGGTGGCAAGGCAATGTGTTTGTTCAGACTGTCAACAAGTGTTCAATTAGTGAGTACTGGTGTGTGAATATCCTGCCATTAAAAATAGGTTCTTACTTTTATCTGCTGCCACAGAGACCTTAAAAGATCATGAAGAGTTAATAAGTTTTCATCAATATACATTCTAAATTGAGTTTGAAACAAATGACAATCATAATAAAACTCCAACAAGCATGAAGAATGACTCAACCTCCAGTTTTCAAAGTATACTCGCTGACTTTTTTTGAGAATAACCTTTGACTTAGAGACATTTGAGGTCAATGCTATATTTCTAACCAAGAATTCACAGAAGAAAGAATCTTACTTTCTCTTGTCAAATGTAAATTGTGCAGCCATCTACTGAAAGAAGGATGCAGTATTTTCTGTATCATAACGGGTATATAGCAACAAAACCTGAAAAATCAGGGATAAGAAGGAAGGAAGTTTGTTGGTTTTCCTAACTCCTACTGAACAGTTTTTCTTAAAAGAATGACACAGCAGACTTTGCTTTTAAGGCTTAGTTTGTTTTGTAGAGGCAAAATTCAATTAACATTCCAGATTCTCTTTAAAATTATTTCAATAGGGAACTTTTCATGTTGAATTCATGCCATGTCTATAAACACAATAGGATTTTATTGTAAGCATACTCTTATCTTTTTAATGTAATTCAAAGCTTAGCTCTTTTTTGTTACTCATTGTCCAGTTATTATGGGGTTGTTAGGGGTGATTCTAACATAGTAAGTGGCACGCCATAAGTAATTTTTTACATTTAAAAAGTTATGCACTGTAAAGCTGTTTAACCTATTTTAAATTTTGTTTTTTTTTTTTTTTTAAATCAAAACAGTGTTATTTCTAAGACTATCAATCTTCACTGCATTCTCACTTTCTTGTCAAGAAGTCAGTGTAGAAGATCTGAAGTAAAGTTTCACACATTTATTCTGCAATATACTTTTGTAGTATTGTAACGAAGACAGAAATGCTAGAGGTTTGACAAGGATTCTAGAGGTTTGACAAGGTATTACTAACCCATTTCCTTTAAAAAGGTTAACTTTTTAGCTTGCTGTCTTCTAATATGGCCACTCCAGAGGCACATCACATACTTGAGAAACAGTGCAATGTTATGATTATTGCTTAAATTAATACCAATAATGACCATTATCTTCACCTGATGTCTTTATGCTTTGTTATGTTATTTGCAAGGCAAATTAAGAGGGAGAGGAAATTAGATTTTGTCATAATTCTAATATGAGAAACTGGAAAAAATAATCATACTTAGGAAAAATCTCATTTTATAAAAGAAGAAGCATATAAAACATTAATTTTGATGAATGCATAGCTAGAGAGATTCTGACTTACATTCCATATGCCTTGTCAGTAAGATACATACTTCAATAGCTAAAAATGCAGTGTATGTTGGTTTCATCTCAGTGTAATGAAATCTGTTTTGTTGATGACAATTTATTTGATAGGAGACAAATGACAGTAAAATCTGAGTGATTATGTCAATGATCACTTATATTAAGAATATGTAATAAGATGTAAAAAAATAAAATGTATTAAGAAAGCTCTGCTCAATATTTTTAAATGTCACATTACATTTGCAGTTTCTTTAAATCTGAAATCAATGTCTCTCTAAGCAATAGTGCCCTTAGTAATAATACTGAGTAAATTACCATAGATATCCTGAAGGAAGGCTTGCATAATTCTTACTAGACACAGAAATTGAGTATGTCCCCCCATGAAAAAGTAAAATGTTAATGTTATTTAAAATATGCCCTCTAGGTGATGTTATTTACCATTGCTGAGGTACATCTTTAGTAAAGAACATGGGAGAATTCAGCTATTTTTACAGTTTAGGGAGGAAAATGCTACCAGTTTTAATCTCATTTCTCAGGATCTTAGAGGTAAGAGATAGGAAAGACTTGTTATAATGTCTAAACAACCTTTTGTAAGTGCAGGATTATTATGTTGCAAGATGTTTTCCAGTAATTTTGCTAGTCCAGATTTAAATGATGTGCAAAAGTTTTCATTTCTCTCAGTAAGGTCTTTCACAGCTTCCTTGTGAAAGCTTATACTGCTTTGATGAGAAAATAAGCCAGGAGGCAAGGAAGCTGCTGACCAACAAGAAAATCCACTGATGCTGCAATTCTGAACTTGCTGGAGCACTTTACGTAATCATGAACCCTGACTGCAGGACAACATCAGGTTGATGTGACCTGCCCATCTTGATTCCCTTCCTGAGGCACCAGACCTGGGAGGCAAGGCTGCTGCATTCCTGGCCGTCACACTGATAAAAAATCAAGACTGGACACCTGTCAGGACTTAGGAGCTGGAAACTTTTCTAGGACTGTCAATACAGACATGGCAAACCCCTTTCCCAAAACAATCCAAGACTCATAGATGTTGAAGAGATCTTGGTGGTTAGTGTGCCAGAAGTAAAACCTCTGCAAAACCAGAGATAGGATATCAAGTTTTGCTCTAGGACCCTTCCACACCCTTTGACTTTTACTTCTCAGTGCCTTAAATTGGAGTTGTGTCTAGTAATTTACTTCACATTTAAAGGCATAAAAATACTAATTGTGTAATGGTACTGATTTAATTAGAGTGTCAGCTGCTTACTTTCCAGAGTGCATAGTGCTGATTCTGGGATAATATTAGCAACCAAGCAACCAATGAAGCACTTGGTTGTAATTCCCTTTTACCACCTACGTGACAGAACATCACTCACAGTAATTTTCTTTATTATTGCTGCATTTTTATGAGTGCTACAGTCCTTTTACATTCTACAGTTTTACCAAACTGCTTTAAACCCTGGAGTTTATTATGAACAAAATCAATGAATAGAAATAAAAATTGTAGCAGCTGTGTAACAAAGAAGTTCTTAGAAATCTGTGGACATGAACCAACTGTGCATAATTTTCTAAGGGATTTTAAATTAAGCATATCTGCAGTACTGAATTTTAATTAATAGATCTGACTATTCTCTTCGAGACTTACACCCACGTTATATGTAGTAAGTACTTGAGGAACAGCTTGCCAGCAACCAAGACCCTATCCTCAAAAAAAAACCCAAAACGTAAGACTTAATAAAATGAATGTTTGCCAGTGATGAATTATGTAAGGAAGTCGTGTTGTTTGTTTTTGTTTTGGTTTTGGTTTTTTTTTATTTCCCCTTTCAATGATAAAATATCTCTTCAAAGAGCACAAAGTTTCTCTTATTCTGCTCTATAGGCTGTTAGCATATTTCACTTTATAAAGCACATGGGTAAAATGCATAATTAGTCCTGGGAGGAGGCACCTAAAACTTCCACCATGTCTCCCTTTCCAGTTTATGCAGTAAAAAACCTATGTCTGGCCAACTGAGTTTTGTACATAGGCACCTCAGTGGGGGAACTGGTCTGAATGTCCCTCCAGCCATTTGATTATGGCGTTCTGTCAAAAGTCAGTCCTGCAGCTTTGAAACCACCCTGCTAATAAAGGTTGATTTCCTAGGTTCCTTGATTTGTAAGTGAGCTTTCGCTTCATGGGAGTAGTTCACAAAGGTGAGAAGTTTGTGGCATCCTGAAATTTCAGGTAGTCAGGAACTCAGACAAAAGGCCGTGCAAAGACCCTGCTTCAAAAATTCCTAGCCAGGCAGTGGATCCACTAACCAATGGATTAGATAACCTTTCATTTAGAACTACAAAGGTTTTATATTCTTCTGAATTTTGATCATAGACACCATAGTCATGTCTGCACTATGGGTATGTATAACCTAATGCAGACTTCACCTATGCCCGTGTGAGTGACTGGCTAGATAAAGTGAAAAAAACCCACAGTTTGGCCTGTTTAATCATAAAAGGACTCTCCTGGGAAATAAAAACTTTCTTTGAAATAACAGTTATTAACTCCTGTTTAGCAAAGACGAGCCTTTTCTTCTTCAATGACTGAGACAGTGAATGTGAGCTGTGCTGAGTTGTGTGGATTTATCACCCTAACTGGCAGTACCATAGAGATCACAAATATTTGTTCAAGACCAGAAGGGAAATCTGGGACAGATCATGCTAAAAATACCAGGTCTTAGGTCCATCTTTCTTTTTTTTTTGCCAGAAATGAATCCTCATAAATGCATTATACTCTCTGTATGTAAAAATGGTGAGATCTTGTCATCATCTGAACACACATATTTCAAAGATGTTGGACTGTGAAAGAAGGATGTCTCAGTAAATCACAAGAAATCACTGTTAAAAACCAAGCTACTAATATGCCACTGATATGAGAACATAAAAAATGTATTACAGAGTAATTTAACATAGTTTCACACTTCTCAAAGGTGTTCATTAATTAGTATTCTCAAGGACACTGACGTTTTTCAAGATACAATTACATAACATTCTGAATAGTGAAATAGCAACTGATTCCTAACTAAACACACCTGACTCTTTTCAAAATTTGATCTTGCTAACTTTGAGCAAGGCAGCAGAACCGCTGCAGTAATGCCAAGGGATGTATTTTACAGCTCCTGAAATATACTGATCTGAGAGAATTCTGTTGAATCCATGATATGGAAAGCTTTGTGCTTGTGACTGAAGAGTCTGGTTAACTGCTCTTTCATTATGGGCCTGAGAAAGCAAACAGGTTTTTTAGGCTTCCTGTGAAGAACTGTAACGCTGTTATGTAGCAGCTCTCTCTTCCAGCTCTCAGCATGGCACCTTGCTAAGGAGGATACTGCATATGCTCATTAAAAAAAAGTAATGGGAGGGGTTTACTTTTTTCCCTCATTCCATTTCCTCACTGGGTTCTGCAGAAGTTATTGAAGTATAGTCCTCTAAAATGCCAAAAGGAGGTTTGAAATGCTACATAGAGATTATTTTTAGGAGTGTCCTTGATAAAATATTGCAATTCATGTATATGCGATGTGTTAAGTATACTTCAGTGTTGTAATCTTAATTTACATTTGTAACAGATGATAATTAGTGTGCCAGGAGGGGAAATAAAAGGAAAGATGATGATGTGGTGAAGAACTTGATTAGTGACAACTCTGAAGAGGGTAAGACATGACAGCCAAGAAACTCATCAGCTTACAGTTTTCTCTTTTTCCCTTCTCTTCCTTACCTTTCCTTTCCCTTTCTTCCCTTCTCTATTTTACATTCTTCCTTCATTTTCCCTTTTTCTTTCTTTAGCACATTTTAAAAGTATCCTACTGTCTCTGAGTCTAAACCTGTATTTTTTTCTTTACAGCTATAAACCCACATTTTTAGTGGGACCATGCACTATTTCACTCTGAAAGTACGAAAACAAAAAACACTAGAAGTTTAAACCATGTTTTTAAAGTGGGGAGGGCTCACACAAGTTTTTCTCCTGTGAAGATCTCATGATTCCCACAGCTGACAAGTCTCTCCAGATCTATACAGTTATTGAAGCCTCTTTGTCTCAGAAATACCTTTGGTGACTCCTGTGGAACCATATTCTTTGAGGAATATTGAAATGACCTTTACATGTCCACAGCATACAGAAAATAACCTTAAGGATCAGACAGGAACATATAGATATTATGCAGAAAAAAATACATAAAATTTTCACAGTGAAGTCAGTATTTGAATGTTCTTTTTGCTTAACAGCAAAACAGATCCCTAAATAATGAAGACAATGTCCAGAAACACAGCTACAAATATGAGATAAAAAGAATAAGAATATAGTTGGTTGAGGAAATACAAAACAAAAATTTAAAATATTTTCACATTGAAAAATGCAAAAGAGAAATTAACAAAAAGAGAAAGCAAAGCAGCAAGGAAAAAATTTAAAATTTCCTTGCAAAAATGAAGGAGTTTTGGGAAATGAGGAGGGTAGGTGATGAGTGAAGGATAATATCTGGAAAATTTCAAAGAGAATGGAAGTAAGATGTTCTACAAAAGAAAAAAAAAAAAAAACACAAAAAAAACGAGAGAGAAAGAAAGGAAAAAAAACCCCACTGGATTTAAGTTATGTCAAAACCAGGAAAAGGTCGTATGAATGGAGGTTGATATTACAGAAAAATTAAAAAGATAGAGAGAAAAGAAGCATGGGAAATTAAAAAAACAAAATTGAGAATATGAAACTGAAGTTGAAAAGACTCAAGATAGAGCTAGCAAAATAATCCATAGTACATTCCTCATTTTGCACAAATTGATAGATCTTTCAACTGAATGGAGAAAGATGACAGCAAATGTGAAAGTACTCAAAATAATGAACACTTAAGAGCTCCTCTGTGGATTTCCTGAGCAAAGAGAGAAAAAAGCAAAACTAAGATGAGAAAATGAAGGACAACAAAGTTACTCAAGAATGAATGCTGGGATGGAATTTGAAGATGTGTGACTTCAGTTTGATTTTCAAGACAGACGCATGATTTCATCCTGGCGTATGGAATCAAGGCTAATACTATTAATGAAAGAAGTTGGGTATGAGAAGATGAAAGCCTTTTTTTTTTTTGTTGTTATTTTTCCCCCCTGAATAACTATTATACCTGAATTTGACTAGATAATATCAAATCTATAAACATGTATTTGTTGGCTATCTATGTTTAAGCTTCTCTTTCACGGACACCCCCTTGTCGTGGGGAAAGAGCTTGCGTGCCCTTATGAGGTTGTGAGCTATGCTGATGGTGGCATATGCCTCTGGTAGGGTCTCCCATGTCAGACAGGTCTCAACTGAAGGG
>JANHGB010007732.1:0-11632 GCA_026283785.1 Coracopsis vasa
ACCACAGCATGGGGTCATATTTGTGATGGGATTCCATGTGAGGGCTCAGCACTGCACCAGAGGAACAAAGCTGACTTAGGCCTGGTGATCTGGGACATCCTGGTCTTTGTCCCATTCCTATGCAGCCTCCCCAGCTGCTCTTCACAGTGATTCCCATGGTTACCTTTTTTGTTTGCCTTTCCAGGGCGTGAGTTATCTGGGCTGAGGGCTTGGCTTTCTTCGGTGTTTGTACAGCACTTAGGATGTCGTGGCTGCAAACAAAGCTAAAGAGTCATTAATCACCACAGGATAGAGCCATGTCCATTTCCCACCAAAGTCACAGGGAATTCTGCCCACACAGAGCCAGGAAGGGAGTGGATACATCCCCCCGGCCAACTGCCATCACTCAGGCTGCAGCATCAAACCAACCCTCACCCTTATTCTCTGGGTCTCCTTCTGCCTGCAGTGGAGGCATGTGCCCTGCACCATTTGGCCAAATGTGTTCGTGGTGCTTCCCCGCCTCTTCCCTGCAATATTCCCAAAGGAGAGGCTGGAGCAGGGCTGCTGCAGAGGATCGCAGCTCAGCGGGCAGGCAGAGAGCTGAGACCCAGAGCCATCTCTCAGTTCTGCAGAACTCGCTGGCTGCTTCTCCCCTCTTAAAATCCCAATAAGGAACCCAGGCAAGGCAGTGTTGGGTAGAAGAGCCCAGTTGGCCGGTTTAATCCACTCTGCAAGAGCCAATGAGCCAAGGAGGGAAAAAAACCTGAGGTCATTCACCCTCACCACTTTGTGGCTACTCCAAAAGAGAAAGAAATATATAGGATCTGTTCAAGAATGACAAAGAACAACATGTGTGACTGCAGATGGGTGCAGGATGTATTTAGTCAGTGGTCAAAGTGGAGGGAAAAGAAAAGATCTCGCATGGAAAAAAAAATACTGTGAAGTTTTGTGAGGCAACCCGTTAATCTGGGGTGCAGATAGGGGAAAATGTGCTACTAGGTTCATATGAAGTCCTAAAAATTGCTTATGTAGCACACAAAGGAATCTATTTTGAGCATGTTATTTTGCTACAGCAAATAGCTTTGCCTTATGTGCATCGTGTTCTTCATCATGTTCTTTCATTGGTCAGGAGCAAGGATGTGATGATTCCTTGAATTTGCTCTCACAGAAAAAGTACTCTCCCCTGCAATACCACGTGTAGCAAACCAGGCTGCTCATGGAAATGAGCCAGAGCCCATTCAAATCAGGGAGGAGTATTTCTGACTACTTGACTGGTCCATGGTCCCCAGACGGTGCCTTGTGGTGACACCTAAAGAGTAAATGAACCGAGTCCTGAGTACTCTGATAAAGGCAGCAATTCCTTCACGATGGAGAAGGTGCAGATCTGATCAAGCAATACTCACTGTAATTCACACCAAGGCAGAAGGGTCTGTGGTTATTATATGTATCCCTATTATGCAGCTACTGTCCAAAGTAAGGGCTGTGGCCCTACTCTTTGTAATTCTGCCTGCAAAATATTCAGCATTTGTTCCATGTGGAATGCTAAAATCCAAGAGAAGGACACCAAAGCAGAGAATCAGGTGATGAAAGCAGGCTTCCCCTCTTCTGTACACGCTTTTTTATTCTCCCTGGCATCTCAGCTAGGATTGCAGTGTCTTGCCTCACAGCATAAGAGATTAATCATGGAATCACAAACTGGTTTGGGTTGGAAGGGACCTTAAAGCTCATCCAGTTCCAAGCCCCTGCCATGGGCGGGGGCACCTTCGACCAGACCAAGTTGCTCCAAGTCCTGTGCAACCTGGCCTTGAACACTGCCAGGGATGGGGCATTCACAGCTTCTCTGTGCAACCTGTGCCAGTGCCTCACCACCATCACTTTAAAGAACTTCTTCCTAATGTCTAATCTAAACCTACCCTCTTTCAGTTTAAAGCCATTCCTCATTGACTGATTCCTACATGTCCCTATCCCTCTCCAGATTTCTTGTAGTCCCCTTTTAGGTACTGGAAGGCTGCTTTAAGGTCTCCCTGAGCCTTCTCTTCTCCAGGCTGAACAGCCCCAACTTTCTCAGCCTGTCTTCATACGGGAGCTGCTCCAGTCCCCTGATCACCCTCGTGGCCCTCCTCTGGACTTGTTCCAACAGTTCCATGTCCTTTTTATGTTGAGGACACCAGAAATGTAGACAATGCTCCAAGTGAGGTCTCACGAGAGCAGAGGAGAGGGGCAGGATCACCTCCTTGGACCTGCTGGTCACGCTTCTTTTGATGCATCCCTTTCCGTTGCTGGTGGAAAGAGCATGAGTCTTCTTACTCTCAAAACCCCACTGAAAGCATCCATAGCCATCCTCCCACTGCTGCAGAATCTAGAAGGCTTAGGTAAAGGCAGTCCTTTTCTTCTTTTAATGTCATGCACATGCCATATCCTACAGTTGCCTTTTCATGGATTGCTGCCTGATAAAGAGTTGACTGGACGACAACACATTTCACAGTTGTGTTCACTGTGGCTGTGAAAGAAGCACCATGCAATGGATTCCACACTAAAAATCATCATGGAAAAGCCTGGCTGCAGGCAAATGTATTTGAAACCAGGAGAGTATGAACAGGGAGGTAACAATGCTGGCAAGGTGCCAATAGCTAACATAAAGATCCATGTTTCTCTTCAGAAACTTCTTCCTCATAAGTTAGTACCTACAGATTTGTATTGCTTTCAGTGCACAATATACTTCTCTGTCTAGACCTGTGGGAAAAAAATTCATCTTTTAATTGAAGAAAAACGCTACAGGTGCAAGTCAGTCCTTGTTTTGCTCACATAGCAAGATAACTTGCTAGGTATAAGACAAACTTTGTGGAATAAGTTCTTCGAACATTTGCTCAGGTAGAAAACATGGGAAACTACTTAACATATATATTTTTTTACCTTTTAAAAACGTTCTTTACCAAACTACTAATTAAAATGAAGCTTTGAGAGAAAGTTAAAGCCTTCTCACAAACCTGAAAGTACAATATTTATGTTATTATTTAAAGCAGTAAATGTAGTCTGTAATTCTGTGCATTGAAGAGAAAATTGAGAAAATGAATCCTCTTTATTTTTATCTGCACTTTTTCAGTTGCTTTCAAAAACTTTAAGAGAAAGGAAAGACATAATAACTGATTTCAAGTTAAATGTGTGCCAGCTTCAGAAAATATGAACTTTCATTAACGCTTGGGTGCAAGAGGAGCATTGTAGCCTCAGTGGAATGTGTATGTACCTGCACTTCAGAAAATGAATTGTGGTAACTATTTCACTGTTCAGCTATTCCACTTAAGTCTAATTTTGAACTTTCCTATAATGTTTATAAGTATTCCCCTTCTACACATAAATTATTTTATGTGAAGAAAGGAATGGCTTTACTAGGTCTTTTCCTTAGCATTGTATTTATTCTCCTAAGGTAAGTAGATACAGAAAACTCTGAGTTGTCAACTGCTCATTGGAAATAGCACTGCTTAGTTTCCCTCCAAAACGTTATTTCACCACATGCCTAAAACTCACCTTAGGTTATCCAAACATGTTCCAGTGAATTCTCAATACTTTATTTTACCACAGAGTTACAGGAGGACAGCTGTATCCCAAACAAAGAGAACTGAAACTCAGACTATGTGAATTTGAAGATATGCACTTCACAAAGCTTTGCTAATCTGTCCTGTCATTTGGGAACAACTTCTCCTTGGATCAGTAATGGCTGTCCAATTGTGTGCATTTCTTCATCTCATTTCCTAACAAGACATGATTCCTTTGTCACACATAGGGTATGAGGATACCATTGAATGCATCAAATAAAAAGAGGAATAGTTGATCTCTAGGGCTGGGAAACAACTAATATAAATATAATACTCTACCTCTTTGTCTATGTAGTAAACAATGAAACAATGCTATGGTATAGGCCTGAGCACTCTGCCTTTACTGCCTGCACTGTTAAGCTGTTAGAGCAGCTCTGGTGTCAGTCTGCCTGGGCCTGGACTAACTCACACTCTCCCAGACTATTCCTGGGAGTCTGCTCACATATTGGGATGATTCCTATTATGTAATGCTAATATACCCACACTGCTTTTGCTGAGAGATTAAGAGATTTTAATATTATAAACCAAGCAAGACTGAGAATATTCTTGACATTGTACAGTTAATATTTTAAGTAGAGAATGACCAGAGCAAGAACTGACTGAGAAGACCTGCAGAGAAGGACTTTTGGATTCCAGTGGATGAAAAACTGGATATGAGCCAGCAATGTGCACTCATATCCCAGAAAGCCAATAATATCCTGAGATGCACAAAAAGAAGCATGTCCAGCAGGTCGAGAGAGGTGATTTTCCCTATATTCTGCTCTGGTGAGACCCCACCTGGAGTCCTGCATCCAGCTCTGGGGCCCCCAAAATAAAAAGAACATGGACCAGTTAGAGTGAGTCCAGAGGAAGCCCACAAAAATTATCTGAGGGCGGGATCACCTCTCCTATAAAGAGAGGCTGAGAGAGTTGGGGTTGTTCAGCCTGGAGAAGAGAAACCGCTGGGGAGGCTTTACTGTAGCTTTTCAATGCATAAAGGGGGCTTATAAGAGAGACAGAGAGAGACTTTTTAAAATGGCCTGTAGTGACAGGTCAAGGCGCAAGAGTTTTAAACTGAAAGAGGGTAAATTTAGATTGGATATAAGAAAGAGGTTTACAATGAGGGTGGTGAAACACTGGAACACATTGCACAGAGAAGCTGTGGACACTGCCTTCCTGGGCAAGGCCAGGCGGGATGGGGAGTCGAGCAACATGCTCTAGTGAAAGATGTCCCTGCCCATGACAGAGGGGGTTGGACTAATCACCTTTAAATCTCCCTTTCAACCCAAACCATTCTATGATTCCATGATTCATAGCAACACAGTGCTTTCTCAACATGGTAGGCATTAATGACAATTGTAATTTCCATTGGCAAATGTCACCTCTAACCATAAAATTGGCTTTTTTGCCTGTTTTAATTCCTTGGGTTTGTTCTTTTGTCTTCCTCCTCTTCCTTTTTTTTGGATTTCTTTTTTTTTTGTTTGTTTCATTTTACAGATTTCAAATGCTTTAGCTCTTCTGTAATTGCTCCATTTGAAAAAATTTCTGTTGATGTATAACCCCTACAGACTTACTCTGTGGTTTTACAGATAAAATCATAGGACAAGGACATTGGCATCAGAAATTATGCTGGTTTATACCAAAAGATGGAGAAGTTTATACTGAAAGAAGTGATACATTATTAAATATTCTGTTCATTGGAAATTAGAAACTTTGTTAAAGAGAAATAAATGTTCAGCTTTAATTTATCTGCAATGCATTACAATGTTTTATTAAGAATGGTAAAAAACTAAAGTCCGCTTCTTTACTGTGGTCCATCCTCAGGACATATGTCTCATGGAAAATGCCAGGCCCTGCCTTGTAGACATTCAAAATAATTTAAAATATCAGTAGGCAATCTGATTCTTTTTTCTTCTCATAAGTTAGGTTAGATATCACACTGTCATGCAGCTTTCATATACCACAGCACACAATTTATTGCAGTATTGCGGTCTTTAAAGGGCCATGTGACCCATTCATCTCATCAATGTTTCTATAAATAGAGCCACAGTAGGCAATCATTGACCAAAGGCCAATATCTGTATTTGCTGTAATTTGTATGTCAGTCCTGATGCTCAAAAGTAACAAACTCCAAAAGCTCAAGTAGAAAGTAGGCACAATTTGTAAAATTAAGCAGAAAAATCTCCAAATACCAGTTAAAAAAAAAAAAGTGTTAAATAACTGTATAGGAAAAAGTCTGTGCTGCATGGAAAACCAGAAGAAGGAGATTATTTAAAAGTTCTTATGCTATAAATTAATTAAAACTTCAACATAATGCAGAAGTAGGATTTTTATGGTATGTGTTACACTTCAGATCTTCCTATGGGCAAAATGCCAAGCAAAGAATATTGTTAATCTAATTAAAATCTTAACAGCCTAATCAAAACTATAGCAAATATTATGATTAATCTAGTTACAATGATACTAGCTTTTATTGTTCAAATTATTTAATTATTACAGGAAAATATCATTAATGTAGCTAAAGCACTTATACATGAACTTTTGAGTATTAACCCCTTTTCTTCAGTGAAACACACCCCGTTCATGCTTCTCTAGTTCCTAAGGACAACAGATTCAGAACTCTGCAAGAACAACAGAGGGAAGGGGAGGTTATGTTGAATTGAAGCACCTCAAGTACTTCACCAGCAGAGGCTGCATGATGTTGATGGCCAGTGTTCCCTCCTCTTTAGCCTTGTATACAGCTGAGCTCACTTCTACACATTTTCTAACACTGTGTGCTTATTTGCTCTTTTTAAAAATTGAGTTCCCATCTACACTCAGTCTATCTCCATCCATTAACTGTTCTGACTTCTGGACAATTGCTATCACAGCTAACACAAACTCAGGACACAAGATAAAATATACCCCCAAAGCCCACACTGACAGGTCAATACAAAACCTGTAGCCTTTTCCTAGTAAAAAAAAAAAAAAGAATATATATTTATTGGCCAACAGCTGGGTATTTTATACAGTGGGGAATTTCAACCTTATTTCCAATTTTACTTAATAAAAATATTCTTTATTATAAAATTTCCAAAGATTTTCTACCAGAGTTGTAGTTCAGTCTTCAAATCACTTTCACACTCCTTTCAAATACTTAGAAAATTAAATTTCTCTTTGGTCAAATGCACTCAGATTTGCACAACTTAGATTGATTCATCTAGGTAAGATGCAGCACAATTTAAAGAATACTTTAATTTTTGAACTATTATAATTTTTAGCAAAATTTATTTTATATAGGTTGTTCATTATTAATTCAGTTTTCAGGTATCTACCTTGAATGCAGATTATATTCACCCTAAGGTTAAATCAAGTAGCAAATGTGGCAGGTGGACAACTATTCAAAATAAATTCCTGTAGACTGGCATATGGGAGCTGACATTTAGGAACACTTAAAACTCAAGTAGCCAGTTGGCAACCCTAAAATTGTCACTTTCATATGCATAATTATCTAGTGATTCAAAAGTGAAAGAAAGAAAGCTGCCTTATAGAGAACTGAGGAAAGTTGTTACCCAGAAAAAGAAAAAAGTATGGCTTAGATTTAATTCAAACCCCAGGTTTAAAATGAAAACAAAACGGTTTGCTACAACACAGAGAGACCAGTGTCACTGAATGACAGTTCTTATAACTAGAATATATTGCTGAATAGAAAGCAATCTTTTTTTCTTGTTCTGATTTGAAATATATAGAGTATTACAATCCTGGCTTTTTAAAATGACCAATACTGACAATATCTATTTCCTATATTCAGAAAACATAGCAAAAGTTTAACCTCAATTACTGGTTTATCAAGATATTAACTGCATTTTAGTTTCTGTTTTCTGAAATCTTTTAAATATGCATTATACCTGAGCTAGAGGGGTAACTGTGCTTTATAAATACTGTAAAATAACATTGGACTCTGTAACAATTAACTTGCAACTGGGTCTAGTTTTAAGATGTCTTTATTTATTAGTGCATATAGTTTAAGTGTCAGAGTTCAAGCACCCGATAAAGACAAATATTAAGTGAAGTACACTTGTTCAGAGGATAATTTTATTTAGCATCTTCAAGCAGGGCATAATTAAGTTACTCTGTCATGCAAAATGATGGAGGCTTAAATAAGTAACAGCTGGTTACCCCAATGGCCATACAACTGCAGGGCAACCTTTGCCAAGAAAAGCTGTGCAAACACAACCAATATATTATACTAATGGGAACAATGTGATAAGCAAGGAAGCAGCTAAAATGGAATGACAGAAAGAAATACAAACAATCAAACAAGTCCCTTTATCCCTTAGCATGTATTTCAATTGGAACTTGTGAACAGAATTATTACAATGGTTTTACTTAAGTATTAGCCTTATCTATAAATGTTTGCTGAATCCATTCCTTAAATCACAGTAAGTTCAATGACAACAGGATAAATCACAGACAGTTGCTCACTTGACTTCTATGAATTTATACTGAATTGCTCCAAGTGGTGAACTGACCAAAACATACATACTAATGAAAATATTTTTCTCATTAATTTTCTCTCTGATCTTTTAGAAAAAGAAATTAATTAAACTGAAGTATAAGTGGTCAAAACTCGACTTAAAATTATGTACATTATAAAAGCGTGACTACTAATATCTAAACATTTCACTTGAGTGTTTACTTGCCTTGGTGTCAGTGATATTTTTTTTGGTCCATAATTCATTCAGAAGGTCATTGTGAATTCCCTACATAGCTCTGGAGCAGCATAAAACCCGTGCTAACCTGAACTGGATTTTAGAACCAGACTCCGAGTTCCTAGATGCAGTACAGGGAGTATATTGCATGCTACACATGATACTTTCTGAGCTGCATCTAACACACAGCCCTTTCAAAGTCAAATCCAAAAGGACTTTAAAATAAGGACTTTTCAAAACAAGTCTTCTCAAATAAGGCTTTTGAAAGAGCCTTTACTGCTTTATAGTCTAGGCCAAAACTCATTACCCAAAACAGAAGCAGAGAACAGAGATTTTCATGGGTATAGACAACAACCTGGAAAAGTTTAAGGACAGAGCAGAAACAGGGAGAGAAGAAACACCCTGAAAGCATTTCGCTTATTAACAGTTGGAGGCAATAGGAATACAGAGAGGAGACTCTAACATACATTTTCCTTTGTATTTTTCACATGTAAATATAACCCACACTACTGACAAAATGCTGGTGACCCACAAACCATGCACAAAATAATCTGGTGCATATGGAAAATTGTCATCTTAGGCAAAAGTCTAATATGAACAGTAACAAAATAAAAAATCTATATTATGAAGCGCATATATAACACAGAAGAGCTGTCCCTGCTCCACATACTTTATTACCTAGTTTTACATAAGGATTGTGAAAAGTATTCCAAATAGCACAAGACACTGTTCTGGTAGAAACTATGAGACCACAAGCAATTTAGCAAGCAGAACTTTGCTTAGAGATATTTCAAGCATTTCTGTGATGGCACATGATTGCTGTGTAAACCCAGACAGATTCATGTTGCTGGTTATCAACAATGTTTTTATTGGTTTCTAGTTAACTGCCTTTGCATGCTCTGAATTTCACTTCGGCAGTCTTTCTCTGAGCTCAGATTAATGCATACACGCAGAATCTCAGCTCTTTCCCCTCAAGTGTCTGTGCACCTGTCATCTCAAGTGATCTGAGTATGCCAAGCCAGAAGAGAAAGGGAACTACTGCCTCTTTTTGGCTGTGCAAAAGCTCTTCTGGTTTCTGTAAGCATTGCTATTATGGACTCACTATGTTCTTCCTAGAGAGCAGAACTGGTAAAAACTCATCGCTATTTCACAAATCTGCACAGGTGCAGATTTACCAGGGGAAGAAAAGGTATATTAGGGCAAACATCTTTATTTCTCACACTGAATTACCTCAACAGCATAGCCTTGTGTATTGTCATGACTTTAGCTTGCTCTTTTGCCTCCCTATGACCCATGTTTTGACAGTTTCATTGCAATTCTGGTAACTTCTTGCTCAATAACTCCACTTACCAGATACAGCAGATCTTTACTCCCAGCAAGCAGTTGCATCTCTCAAATAAGGGTCATACATGGAAAGAGAGGCAGAGGCATATTCTTAACCTGAATAAAGTTCTGCACCAGGATACCTGATTAGTGCCACAGGACTGGTGCCAACCGATACTTGCGGTTGTTCCTTCAGACACAGGTAGGGCTGTTTTATGATCCCATATGCATGTACATCGGCCTGTCATGTGACAAAGCACAGCATCAGTTATATAATTTTAGGCTAACCATACTTTTGTCAAGCCCAATCTTACCATTCTTCTACATGGTTCAATCCAGCCATATCTACTGTGACCCAAATTGTCTCCTTTCTTTTAGATGCATGCATACTTATTTTACATATGAAGACATGGAGTTCTGACACTTCATTACCTGAACCGATACGTTAAGAGTCCTACAGCTCCCATCTGAAATGCATGGCTGGATTTACTTTGTATGTAAACTTTCCTGGGTGAGAGAAGGAATGGGAAAGTTGCAATCTCAAAACGGGCAGAAAATATCTTGCTAGGGGTCCATGTATCTGGATAGGTATCATATCACAATCCTTCCCTCTCCTCCAGGACAACGACATCAATTTGATTACGAAGGTGTTTATTTACACCAGGATTCAGCAAGAAAACCACAAAGTGGTTTTAATGTGGCTTAGCTATTCCTCAAATTCCTAATTTGTCTTTGAAGTTTCCCTCTAACCTACAGACCTACAGACTGTAAACACATATTTATGGCAAAAGACCTGACACAAACACTGGTTTTATGTGAGAATTTGGGTAAGCTTGAAATTTCTTCTTTGTCTACCTGCTCTACTGGCTTCTAGGTAGAGTGTGACCTATATCTATGACCCTCTGAGGCCCATTATCCAAAATGACTCTTATCTATTTGGTTGTACACTGACCCAGACTACAATATCATAGCTTGGGTACCAAAATACCCAAACTGTGGGACACAGTGCCAAAGGCCTTACTAAAATCCAGCTAAATGATGGCCCTAGTTCTCCCCTCATCCACAAACCTGATGTCTCACCAAAGAAGGCAATCAGGTCGGTCAAGCATGTTGATTTTTCCCAGTAATCTTCTCCTTTATGTGCCCAGAAATGTTAAATATTTTTCAGCTTTTGAAGTTGTTCTTAGAATTGAGTACTATCAAGTTACTTGCAGGAAAATGGGGGAAGAAAAGGATACACCATTACATATTAGTAGTGACAATTAGGAGGTGTTACATCACAAGTCCTATAATAGTAGAAATAATGAAGTGTTGCTGAATTATCTGTAATAAAAATTGAGAAGTATTACTGAACTATCTAATGATTATATTAATATTTTTCTTCCTTTGTCTCTGTGGTATACTCTTGACATCTTGACCTTCATTGTTCTGTCTTGAACTAAATAAAGAAGACCAAGACAGGGACCATATTTTAATTTGCTTTAATTTGTTTCAGTGTGCTCCAATTTGCACATTATGGGTATTAAATTACCTAAATAATAATTATATCAGTAACAAATTATTATTCAAAGTGAAATGATAAAACATGATGAAACTGGTGTGAAGTACAAGGCATTCAGGTCAGCTCAATTAATAGTCTGTATTTTATATGGTATATTTTACTTGACTACTTTATACAAATTAAGGGATTCTATTCCTTAAGGAATTTTATAAATGTTATTAATATGAAGTAAAGCCTTTTTTTCAGTACTGTGTTTCCAGTGCTCAAAGCAAACCCAGAATTCAACAGATTGTGTATTTTTAAGATGTTGCCAACGTTTTAAACAGAAAATCCCTTTGGTTTGCATTCCCCTATATTCAGATTGTTGTTGCACATCTGCTGTAATGATTAAATAGGACATTCCATCTCTGGAGGAAAAACAATTCAATTAAGTGAAAGAGCTAAAAGGTGGTTTTCCTTCCCTTTCATAAAAATAAATTTAAAAAGACCTTTGAAATACAACTGAATACACTGTTCATACTTTATTCTGTCTGGCAGAACCTTATCAATCCCTATGTTAGCCTGAC
>JANHGB010007733.1:0-20629 GCA_026283785.1 Coracopsis vasa
AGGAGAGGAGAGGAGAGGAGAGGAGAGGAGAGGGAAAAAAAGAATAGGAGGAAGGACTTGGATATTTATGGAAAGTGATTCATTCTAATTTAGATTCCAGTTTCCGCCCCACAGCAGGAAATAGCCTTTCACTGGCAGAAAGGCAGAGGCAAAGAAGGCTTTGTGGTTCCTTGTCATCTCTGCTGCTGTTTGCAAATGCAAAGGTGCTCTTATCTATATCCTCCAAGGATAACGTCACGTAATTCTCATTTTTATGTTGATCAGTTGTTAAGAAACTTATCTGTTGCTTTATGCAGCTCATCCTCATCATAAATAAATTATTTTTTTATTTATTATTTTTTATAATGGTGGCATTTTCAAGCTAGGACTGCTTCAACTGTTAATCCTACATTATATTCTAGGAAAACATTATAATGCATGTTTTTTTCTGTTTCTCCCAATTTAGAATTACAGCAAGTTCAGTGAACAGAGTGAAGTGTGATGTCAACTCATTGAATATGGATAGTTTCATCTGCTCATATTCAGAATTAACTACACCACGGTTTCTCCTTAGCTTTTTTCTCCATGGGATCTCATAGATGATCTTTTGTATTCCATATATATTTACTACATTCAGTAATGACAGATCTGCGATTCAGAAGACAAAAAATCTTTCAGCTGCCATCAGGCAGAGAATGTCCATGCAATTGTTCTACAGTAAGCTTATATAATATTTTTCAATACATTTAGATACAAATTATTAGAAAGCAGACATGAGGTACAGGCTGTGTTTACCAGTGAGGTATATTCTTTTAAATATCTTCTATTGTAACATTAGTTGTAACATGCATCTGTAGTTTTGTGTATGGAATAGAGACATTATGAATTCTTAAAAACATCGTGTTATATTTGATACAGTACATGCAGGAAGCCATATACCAGTGCTGTCTCTAATGTCTTTACTTACCCTTTCTTCTGTTCAAGATATCCATTTGCAATAGCAGCATCATATCACAGCTAACATATGCTTCCATTTTTTGTACTTGGTTTTGCATGCTTTTTAATGCTTGCCAAGGTCAGTGGAAGTACTGTATGTTCAGAAAAGGCGGATGTATGCTGGCTAAGTGCACTGGCTTGTCTTCCCCTTTAGTAGTTGTCAAAAGTTAGTATTATGGTTTGCTACATTTTCAAAGCCACAGGTATTCTTTAGCTCAGATCAAAGAGGAAAATCTGGCAATATTTTTCCAAAACTTATTCTTGTTTCCAGCATAGAGTAGTCTGCATTTCCAGTTCGAGCTGTGATTTGTTTGGTGTTGAAATCTTCAGCTGTGGCAGCTGAGAGATGGCAGTGGAGAGACATAAGATGTCTCAATCCTGATGTGCAGCTCTATGTGCAAGCACACAAATAGGGTGGAAGAATTCAAGGGTTAAGTATTTGGCTTGTAAGTACTGATTGCTAGCAACCGTATTAGGTTGTGCTATCATATCAGTGTCATTTTATGTGGCAAAATGTGTGACTTTTTTCCTCCAACCTTTGTTGCCATACATGAACACTAGCAGTAAAAAGAAAGTTGAGAAAAAAAAACAATCAAAAAATGAGAAAGGATGAAGAAGTAGGTTTTTTCCTCACTGACTTAAAAAGAACCTACAGAAGCTAAAAGGTAGATGAATATGTCACAGCCATAATGGCCAGGTCAGTACTGCAGAGGGAAAAGAAGTACAAGGGTGCTTTTTGTAGCTGGAGTCTTTAAGCAATATCTGATGTTAAGAATACTATTTCAGCAGCAGTTAACGTATCTGTGCTTGTCTGGACTCTCCTTGCTCTGTCTGCCCAAAGCAGCTACCTGTAGTAGATGAGGTGGCCCATGGAGTGATATTCACATCTCTTCATAGTTGTGCTAAGGCTTTTCTTCTGGTCTTGGTGGTGTCACACTGCTAGAAGACAATGGGAGAGAGCCATGGGAGTTTTTACTCTTTCACTTATAGGTGACTCTTGGAGTTATTTCCTATTTTGCTCCGCAGATGACCAGAAGTGTTCTATACATGCTCTTCTGAGTTTGCTTTTGTAATTGCTATTCAAAGGGTTTATTAGTAACCATGAGTTCTGTACATTGCCCCAGGTGCATTCATTCTGGAGGCTGTAGTTGATTGCAAATGACTCATTACATCCTTGGACTCAGTAACAGGCTATAACGTTTGATTAATAACTTCCTCAAACAGTTTTAGTAATTTATTAACACTTCAGAAACTATTTACAATGTATTTTAATTGTAGAAGCATCAATTTAATGTCACAGCTGAATGGAGATCTCTACTTAACTACAAAATGAATAAATGAATAAATGGTATCTTTTCTACTATGTTTGGTATTTATTCTCTGGCAGTTAAAGGCTTTGTTTTGTTTTTTTGAAAATTTACAGATAAATTGATTCATGAAGTTATTAAAAATTATTAAAAATAGGGTCTTTAGCAAAGATAGCATCTACCAGGAGACTTTCGGTTTTGTTCTGAATGATCTTGTAAATGAGCGACACAGATACTTTTACAGTTCTTTGCAGTGTTAGCCCTTAATGAAACCCTGTGCATCTCTGCATCAAATTAACAAAATGGCTTCTTATTTCCACTGCTTTCAATAGGCATAACTTTCCTCAGCTAAATGACTTTTTGGGTAGACATTTATTTCCCATTAGTTCAAAGACCTTGTTATGGCACAGTCTCATTTTAAAAAGGATTTCATCAGATTTCAAGATGTCTTATTGCCGTGATTGCTGCTTTATTGTCTCTCAGGGCAGACTCGGGGATGAAATACATTTCTTCCCTTGAAACATTTAATCATAACTCTAAATTTTTTAACCTTTCAACTCTGGGCTTTATGATACTTGTAATATTCCTGTACCTTATACAATTAGCCTGAATTTCTTTCTATTTTCAAGAATATACTTTGCTAACAAGATTTCCTTTCCAGAAAGTGTTACCTCTTAGGATAGCTGTTTCTCAACGGAACAAAGCATTCAAGGGACCAGCAGTAATGAGTATAAGATCTGTTGGACCAGAACTCCTTTACAGAACCATAGTTGGTGGGTGAGGGGCGGTCATTTCTTTTTTTTTACCATTAACCAAGAAAGGCAAATTATTACTGATGCAGTTTCTATTCCAACACTACCACTCCCCTGAGCTGCTGATGTTTACTAAAACTGGTGATTGCACATTGCCTGTCTTCAAATGACCAGGATGCCATGCCATCAGATCTCATGCACTGGCAACTGACCAAAAGGAGTTCACTGGTCACTCTGCTGATGGGCTGGAAGTTGCTTAGCATCTTGCCTGAGGTGCTCTGTAAATCTCTGGTGATGGTGTGTTTGCTTCACTAGCTTCACAAATTGACAATTGTCAACAACAACTGCTCAATTCTTTGATTTAAGGGAATGCCCTAAACCTTCTAGATTAATTTTTGGAGTTTACAATCAATTTCAGTCCTTAATGCTTCTCTGTATAAACCATCCACTGGCTTCCTTCTGGCTATCACTAAAAATTGCTATGTAAACATATAGGAGCTTAACCCAAAATATCTCAAATAGCTTCAATAGAATAGATACCACTATTATAAATAATAGAATATTACAGAATGGAATAAAATAAACCACATTTATTCTTATGATTCAGAAGGGTGAAGTGAGACAAACTCACCCTGCAGCAAAGAGACTGCACAAAGTCTGTTCCTCCTTATAGTGGTGCAGGTCCTGGTCTTGCTGTCTACACTGAGGTAGGGTTTAATTATTATGACCTCTTGAGGTAGATCATTCATCTTTGTACCTTTCAGCCTTATTTTCTTGAACATCAATAGAGAATTTTCAGAGTAATGTGAAGTTTCATTAACTATCCTTGCATACCTAAGCTTGTGCTGTGATAGCAAAAATGGCAGAGCCCTGCAAAGTCACTCTGTTCTTATTGATTTCTAAAGCTGTGAGAAAAAGATGGCACTCTCCAGCAGAAGCTAAAGGAACTCTCTCATTCAGTAATGGATTTCAACTCATGAAACCAAAGAGTTTACTACTCTGAGTAGTAAGCAATTCTGAAAATCTAACCATTCACTTTGATTCCTATATGTATACTCAGGTGCTCAGATTTTACATTCCTAAATTCAAAATATAAGAGTTGTCCAGCTTATGAAAATAAATTATTCAGTTTTGCACATGTTGATATATTTTGCACTTCATTGGAAAACATTAATATGAGATTGTTTTCAAGAGATGGCCCAGTATTTTCAAAGATGGTATATTTTCTTGATATGTTTAGGAATTTTTAACTAGTTTTAGGAAAAATGTTATATAGTGTTATATAGTACATTATGTGAAGATGTGTTAATCAGAGTATATTAAAATGGGGATGTGATCATATGTTTCTTACAGAAGTTGTGTATCACACGTTCCAAAACAAAGTGAGCAATGACGAAAAACAATAGAGTGCACACTCATGTTAAGAAATGAATATAGTGACAATTAAAAATTAGGCATAAAATATGTAATAAGGAAAAGACTGTTAACATTATACTTATGCAAATTAAATGTTTCTAATCCTCATCATATGTCTTTCATTTTAAAGGTTATTTGCCCTGATTCTGTGATTCAAGTGTCACAAGGTCTGGCTTTAGCTGCTTTGACATAATTTATTTGACAGCTCCGTGTGTCATAAATATATAATATAACAAGGAAAGGTATCTTCATTGTTGAATGAAAACATTAATGTGTCAATACCATGTATGAATACTATCTGACATTTACTAGTTACAAAAATAAAATATACAGTATGCCTTGAAAATATGGCACTCCTATTTTAGGGAGATACTTTCTTTGTCTATGGAAAGTAGTATCTCATAAATAAATGAAGGAGTGCAGCTCCAGAGAGGATGCTATGCGGTGCTTTCATCATTTAGATGGATTTTTAGTATAGATCACATAAACTGTATGTTTCCATATGTTTTATAATGCATTTAATTTTTTTCTTGTTTCAATTCTGTGTATTAGCATATGCTGCAATAAATTTGTACAGAAATAAATTGAATTATGAGACAATTTACATGTAGAAGGAGAAAAATGCCATCATTATTTCAATACTTCGTGGCTGATTTTTTTACATTCTGTACTAACCAGTCTGTAATGAGATATGTTGCCTTCTCCAACCTCAAAATGTATTCAATTTTGACAATGAAAGATGAGAAATTCCATTACATTCAGAAGTTTGATTTCCTTACAGTTCTTAGGGGAGTATGGCATTTAACAGACGTTTTTACCTCTGTAAGAGATATAGAAATCTTGGGCCAATTTTTCCAATATTGCTACTATGCATGCACAGTTGTTTGAATATGTCTTTTAAAATTGTTATTTGCATCTACAGATGGTGCACCTCATATCCAATTTACGCATACTGATGGTATTGCTTACATAGTCTATGGCTTATCTCAGTAGAGAGGAAATGATGGTCAATCTCTTTCCTTCACTCCACCCACCCCCAGTAGCTTTGATGGCATTAATGGAAAATAGATTGCTATATCTTTAAAATTTCTGGTAATTTGTTAAGTATTTGCCTTTGCCAAAATTAATACAACCTCTACATTTTTTGATTTTACAGTGGTTTGCAGAAGTATAAACAATTTGCAGTACCATAAATTCCTAGCTAAATAATCTTAATGATATCCTTAATAATAAAGGCTATTTCCTAGAGCTGTGATTTTCAATTACATGCACACAATAACAAGGAAACCACTTTGGAGTGAGATGGCTGAAAAAGAAAGTGTAATTCTTTTCATTCCCAGAACAAGCACATAGAAGTCCAAGATCTGCTCTCACTGAAAGTTAACATTAGGAGCAAGTCCTTCCCTGATGGGTATCCTTTGGCTCCATGGCATTTCTGAAGAGTATGCATGCAAAAACAGAGAAATGGCTGTTTGATTATATTTTTTTCTAGTGTGTTTTCCAATAAAGAGGTATTTTATGCTGGATACATTCAGGTAATTAAGAAGAATGAAGGGAGTAGCTCACAGCATTGCACAAATTGTCATAAAAGTCCATGTTGCTGCTCCGACTGACTCGGGATATTCACTTAAATTCCACAAAATATATCCCACTAGTTGGATACAATAACTTATATTCTATTTAAGGGACAAAATTATTTGATCCCTTAATTGTTACTTACAATTAATAGTTGCAAGTTTTTGGTGAAGGTATTTTTTGCACATTTTTTGCTTTGTTGAATAAAACACAGACTTTATACAAGTACCAGCAGATATGAAACTTAAACTGCCATGTGTAGACCCAGGTAGTATAGTTAAAAATGCTGCTCGTCAGTTCAGGAAATGAGGTCTCTATTAGTCTACAGGCAAAGCGGCGGAGTGTCACAGAGTAATACATAGCATCCCCTGGACAGCTTCAGATTTGTACCACTTGCAGCTTCCAGGGATAATTGAACGAGTAAACTGATAGAAAAGTATATAATTTTAGAAACAGAGGTCTGGAAAGGACATATTTCATCACTGAATTGTATTTTCTGTGTGAGCCGGTAACCATGCTTTATAATCTCCAAGAATGATCTTTAAACTCACGATTGCTTGGGACAAGACTTGCTATTTCACACATTTGAAGCCTGAACAAGCTATAATGGCTATAGCTTCAATTCATTTGTGGTAGTCTATGGATGGAGAGATTTTTCAGGAATGAAAAGTAGTATTACTCAAAGAAGCAGCTTTACACTTAAAATACTTCATACACCTCCACCTGTGATTACCTGTTCTATTCCTAATGGACTATCATACACAGATGTTCCGCACGCAATCTCTTCAATCTGTAAACTGCTGGGACAGACTGCAAATCTGCCTATGAGCTGGGGCAACAGGATCCCTGCCTTTTGTTCTTGTATAAACAAGCAGGAAGTAGTGGATGATATTTACTAATTCAGTTTGGAGTGTAGAATAATTGGCAGATCACATCCATCCTTCATAATCTCTATGACAAAGGCAGAAGTGCAGTGTTTTATTAGTCCTGCAGTCTTGTGGAGGACTCTTTATAAACATCAT
Organism: Coracopsis vasa; assembly: GCA_026283785.1. Lineage (NCBI taxonomy): Eukaryota > Metazoa > Chordata > Aves > Psittaciformes > Psittacidae > Coracopsis > Coracopsis vasa. The sequence goes on from JANHGB010007733.1 coordinate 7,048, forward strand.
GTATCAGACACTGAACATTATGTCTGCCTTAGGATCCAACTCTCATCTATGGTATCAGTGGTCATTATTTTGCTGCAACATCTATAGCTGATTTTCCATTCTGCCTCTATGGACCTGCTGTGTTTACGTCTCTATCAGTAAGTCCTTCTAAAGTATATTTTAAAATAATACCATGGTATTTCCTGTCTAAGGGAGTTTAGTAGTGAACGCACTAGAATTGTTAGTTGATACTCCAATGTGGTTTGTTTATACTCCAATATAAACTAATAATTTCAAACACCCTCAGCATTTTGCCTCAAGTTCCTTTTCTTTTTGCTCTATCTGTGACTGTTTTTAAATCTCTGGAATTTCATTTCTTTCTGGTTTAGCTTCATTCCTATAGCCAAATCCTTAATTCAGAGTACCTCCATAAAGGAAGATATGTTTTGAAAGAATGAGAGCAATCCTAACTGGTAAGAAAAAAAGTGCACTTTTTTGGGTCTTGGAATTCTTCCAGATTTGAAACAGGTTTTGAAATATTGCATTTGCAATCTGCAATTTATGATCATTTTCATTTTACTTTCAGCAGTAAAATTGTGTTTAAATCTGCCAATCATAGCTCAGGTTTAGTGCTAGCCTGGCTCTACTGTTGCCCTCATTTCACACATCTCCAATATGCCTCTTCTCTTCAGTTCTCAAAGCCATGAAGCAGAGGTGGTGACTTTTAAGGGACTCATGATGTTCTGCAGACCAGGGTCTGCTTCCTTCACTCCTTCCTCCTTCTTATCTCTCCTGTCAGGATATGGTCTGCCCTACAGACTGCATAGCACAAATGCTGGTGGGTGCAGTACTGCCTGAACTATGCATAAGAGGGTGCGAATGCAAAGCTGGAGACCACGGCTAAGATGCTGGTGAGGCTGTGGTGCATGGGACTTTTTAGGAGAAGGACACTGAGGTGGGCAGCTGGATGTAGGAAGAGGGTATATGAGGGAAGAAATTTCAAGGTGATGAGACTGTGTGATACTGCGCCTGGGTGAAAAAGCTGAAGAGCACAGTGTGCAGCTGGAATGTCAGGCTGCATGGAGGTGCTGGATGAAGGAGAGGCAGATCATAAAAATTTGAACTGATTGACTGCTGCTGGCAGGCTTTTGATCAGCACACCAGGTCATTTACTTCAGAAGTGCAGTTTGCCTCACACAAAGATAGTTTCCCCACACTGCCACTGATCCTGCTAATGTGGTTTTAATAACATTTCAGTTATTTTATATCAATAAACGATGGTTGTTATTTTTTCGAAAGTAAGACTTTTTCAGGCAAAATGCTGCATCTATAGGTGTTTCATCCATGTAAGTACATGTGTAAGCAAGCTCACATCTGCGTCTTTCCAACCTCACAGACTACACATTTTTGGAGAGACAAATGGTCCATAAGGAGGAGCAGGTGTATCCTGAGCATGACCACCTCCATGTTATGGACAGTCATTGCAAACTTTGTGGTCAAAGCACTTCAATCATTTCTCCATCAATGTCACCACTCAAATACTTCATCAGGAGCCAGCAGGAGTAGTGGCAGCTCCATTCATGGCTTGTTTCCACGAAAACTTAGGATAGGACTAGAATTGTGTTAACTGAAAGAGAGAAAGGTAAAGGGGAAATACTTTCAGTTAAAAGATTAATGTGAAGCACAGGCAGTAGTTTTAGAATAACTGGTCAACAGTTAGCTGTGAACAATGTTGATGGTATTTCATGGGGACACGGCAGCCTGTGCCTTGATGTGTGCTGCCACTTTGCCCATGCAGGGGAGTGCTAAACCAGGCAGCGCAGGAGAGAGATGCCATCAGTACTGCCCGTGTACCCTCTGAGCTGCACTGGGGTACCCCTGAAGAGGTGCAGACCCTACACAGAGGACTACTGAGACCTACTTGATACTGGGCCGTGTGCATTAAGGTGTAGTCTGAGAGTTTATACTGAGTATTTCTGGACCACCAAAATGTTGTGCGTAGGTCTGGGCTTTTCAGTAGAAGAGAGAGCTGTACAGAAGTGAGTCCAGCAAAAGCCACGAGCCCTGACATAGTAGAAGAGGCTGATAGAGCTAGGGCTGTTTAGTCTGGAGAACACAAGCCTCAGGGGGATCTTATCTTACCTGATGGGGGAGTAAAGAATATAGAGTCAGATCCTACCAGTGGTGCCCAGGAACAGGGCAAAAGGCAATACAAACAAACTGAAGTACAGGAAATTCCACTCAAACCTACTTTTATTGTGAGTGTGGTCAAATACTGGAGCAGTTTGCTCAGGGAGGCTGTGGAATCTTCATCCTTGAAGATACTCAAACCCCAACTGAACATGGCACTGAGCAACTTCCTGTAGTTAAGCCTGCTCTGAGCATGGAGGTTTGACAAGAGACCTCCAGAGGTACTTTCCAACCTCAGTGACTTTCTGAGTCTGTGTACCTGAGGGACCACAGTGACTTTGGGCAATTAAAGTCTGTCTTTCTGCTATGTGTGCCTGCTGCCACCCTGTCTCTCACCAGCCTTTGTACAAAGACCTGTGTGACAACCCTCTCCCCTCTCTAGACACGCAGCAAAGGCTGGTACAGCTGATACCATGATCTTAAACACTGGATATCACCTGGCATGGAAACAAGCACACAGACAGATAAGATCTGGACAGTCTTGTGTGAATATTGCCCAAATATAAAACACACCCTGGTTTGTGGAAACTATGGTGCAACAGCCCCATTTCCCAGCCCCAGCTTCATGAAGGTAGGCACTGAAGACTTTTCTGCTAAGAAGGAAAAAGGCTCTTTCCTTTTCAAAACACATCTGGAGAAGTGCTTAGGCTTTCTGTGCCCTTTTGCATGTCTCTGTGGTTCAAACAACCTCCTGAGAGCTGAGACATCCAGACTTAATCACTGTTTCTGGCTGGATATTTTCAGCCATGCATTTCCTGTTCCTCCCTTGGGTAAGTGCCTTAACTTTCGTATGATTTCTCATTCCTATGGACATTATCCTGCTGAGTAGAAAAGAGGGCAACAGGATGTACTGAGGCCAAGGTAAAGACAGCAGGCATGAGTTGGAGATCTACAGTGAAGTTCTGGGATCTGGTCCTTGCAATGGTGATTTAACATTAAATGTATAAATTGTCCTGGGAATAGGGATTGGTGCCCAGGAGGTCCCATTAATATGACTTCACCAGACGCTGAAACAGAGTCTCTTCTTTTCCCAGAGTGCCCCGTTCAGGCTAGAACTATTCTTGGTATAGCTTTGGTGGAATGTATTCTCAACCACCAGTGGGGAGGGTATTCACCTGAAGACACAATGGCAGAGTTGAATCTTATCAGCCTAAGAAGGACTTTGATTTTGGATTTAATTTCTCATCTTATATGGTAAAACTTGGCTATTATATTGAAAGAGCTGTCCTAGCTTATGTCTGAAATGAAGGCCATCACTGTGCTTTATTAGCCTTTTACTTTCAAAATGGTGGAAAGTCTGGAGGATCAATGGGGAGCATCTTTATATTTCTGTAAGGAGTAAGGGAAATACGTCACTGCTTGGCTTAGCCAGTGGTGGAACAACCCTGGTGCCACCAGATCCACAACTCTGGGCGTCGGGTAAAAGAAAATACAGTGTTCTAACACTGCAGCACCCCACAAAGCCAGGAACAACTGCCAAAACCTTTACCAGGTGTTGGAAGTGCTGCTTTTGCCCATGCGGTTGTCAAAAAGGATCTTTCCACAGAAATATTGTTTCCTTTAGTAAGTACCAGCAAAAAGAAAAGTGATGTTTAATTCTGTTGCACGTAAAGTGTGTCTGGCTTAGTGGTTTCTTCCCCATGGAAAACAGCAGGTAAGTTTTAGTGACAGTCAGGCTTAGGCTTTTTATTTTCCTCCAGTCCCCTGACATTTGTAAATTTAAGATAGGTGTTTAATGTTATGTTAAGATAGATTTTTATGTGTCAATTAACAGATAAATTCATTATGAAAACTCATTTAGGAAAGGGTTGACACCAGACAAAGCCTTGAGGCAGCTGTGGAGTGCCAGGATACAACATCTGCTCCATCAAATTGCACTCACATGCTACCATTCCTCTGCTGTTCACCACTGCTCCACGATGTCTCAAGTAGCTACTTACATCCCCAGGACATACAAGTTCGGACGCAGACCCACAAAGGCCAAATGTCTCTGTTAATTCTCCCAGGCATAACCAGTTAAAGAAAGTTGTCAAGATACACAACTCTTTGATATCATAAAAGGAAAAAATCTGAACAAGCTACATGCCATGTTGATTTGTCATGTGAGATTTGCTTTCATTGATTTATTTACTCAGTATTGAATCTGACATCCATCTGATATATTAAATTTACCTTTGGGGCCCACCTATTTTCTATGTTGTGAGCCTCATTTGGTAATTTAAGTAATGTAAAAATGCCTTCCATTACTAGCAGTGGTGCTTCTCATGACATAACAGAAACTGACTCAAAAAGTAACATATGCTGTTATCACCCATAATAGATCAGCCACATCTCAAAGATTGGAAGCCAAAATTACCATTTGGCATGTCTGTAAATTCAAATACACCGTCTGTCCCGAGTTAAAAATTAATGGAATTTTATCTATTTTATATATATATCAAATGCTTTGCTTTCACTACTGCCATAAAAGATTTTTCATTTAGTATTTGTATTCTAGTAATTCTCCATGGGTGTTTAATGTTGTTGAAGAGCTCATCAGACTGCAATTTGTAAAACACATCCCCTTCTGCCTCTTTGCAGAATGTTTCTTCTGCATTGAGGTTCAGTGCCTCCAGAAAGACAGAGCTGGGAGAAAGATCCTAGCGGGCTGTTTGGCCATTTCCCTGTCCCAAAGAAGACCCATTAAGCCGTTCCCAGCAGGTATTTGTTAACAAAATAAAAGACAATACTAAAATAGTATATATATTTGCAGAAAATATCAAAAACTCCTCCATATGGTCTGGCATTATGTACCTTTTGTTTTAAAGGGCTTATAATTTAGAAAAGGACAATTACTGAGGAGGAACCTTATCTGCATACCTTCAGAACAGAAAACTCCCTGACAGGAAGCATATTCCCATGCATACATATGGCAGGATCAGATCTTTCAAGGGTAGCTCATTTCTATACCTGTAGTTGTTGTGCACTTTCAGCCAGCACAGAAGTTATTTTTGAGGGTATATGGTGGGGGTTTTGCTCAGTTGAATTTACAGACTCTTTTCAGGCAGCCTCTGCCACTCAAGTGTTTTTCATGAAGACTTCTTTTTGACAGCTACAGTTTCTAAAAGGGGCAAATTATGCGTCCAGTCCTGCAAGCCTGCCTGCAATGAACGCCTTTAGAAATCAGTGGAGCTTTCACATGGCAGATGGCTCCCTAGGATTGAGCTCTACATAATTTTGTGATATTTTAGCTGGGGATATTTTAGTGGCTTTTTCCCTATGCATGACAGCATGATTTGCTGGCTGCTAGAAAATGTCATCAGACCCTTTTCCATTCCATAGTAAAACCTTTGGATTTTTTTTTCTTTGAACAAGCAAAAAATGGTTTCTTTCCCTGTTGTACAGAGCACTCCTACCTGGTGAAAAATATTTCCATACACGAATAGTGACAACAGAAGGGTAGAAGGGCAAAATAGCTGTGCTATGTTTCAAAATAGGCCTAAAGCCAAAAGAAAGAGGAAGAGTTTTTTCTAAAAGTTTTTAAACAAATGTCCTACTATTGAAAATACTTCTATCCCTTGAAATCCTTGTGGAGGACTGTCTCATAATCTGATTTGTGGTGTCATTTGATTTTTCCTAGAATGAAATAAATGAAAAAATGTGATAAATTCACCAGGTTGTGCTTTTTTGCATATTCTAAAAGAATAGTTGCTTAAGCACAAAATCAGTGGTTACTGCAGATTAGTCCACAGCTATCCTGTCTGCTACAGAAGCAGAGCAAAAGAAAAAAACATGTGCAAACCTCTCTCTGTTTTGCCAGCATCTGTCTCAGTCCCAGAAAAAATTAATTCATTATCCCTGGCCAGGCCTATATCTGCATGCAGATACTGCAGCAAATTACTTTGCACTAGTTTTGTTCATAATAATAGAATACTTTTATAAAAAATAGAAGTATTTATGCTGCATATAGCCTTGTAGTATAAATACTTCTTGAAGTTGGTCACACAATTTGTTAGTGGTAGCAAGACATTCTGAAAAACTTAAAATGAACTTAAATAGTGCTTAACATGGACTTGCATTCCCAACAGATGTTCAAGTTCAAAAGACCTGTAAGTGAGTGACACAAAGGTGGTCTGGCTCCTCGGGCACTCTATAGAATGATGTAGGAGCCCTAATCAGACAGTTTACGTTTCCCAGTATGTCATGCCCTTAGATGTAGCTATGACTTACTGTCTCTGGCTAGTAAGATTGATTCTGCCATCAAGTTTTTTGAAGGTGGATGTAATTCTAAGCCTCTGTGTCTGTATTATAGACCAAAATAGTTAGTTTGGGTGTGTCTCATTCCTCTTTAGACTTAGTAGTCTGTAATATCATTTACAGCACATACAAATACACAACCTCCTTTGCACCTTTTTCCATTCTGATCTGTGAATAATTATTCCCTTCCAATGTTCCCGCTTGTTTTCATTAGTCACTTGCTTTTCTTTGACCCTTCACTATGAGGGGTATTCAACAAAACTAAAATTAATGTGTCTTCCTCAACGTAATCAATAACATCAATTGATCTCTGGAGACAGGAACTGCTATTTAACCTTCCTTGCCGCTCCTGGCTGAAGAGTTGCCTGGCTCTGCAGGGCAAAGACGTTGTAAATTATAGAAAAATAGTGTCTATCTTTAATATAATGATGCAAAAGTGACTTTAACAGAAGGATGCTTTGCTTCATTGTTCATGTAATAAACATTTCAAGATTTGAGTATGGGCTATTGAAAAGGATTCTTTTTTTTGGTTCGAAATAATTCTTAACCACTACAAGCCAGGCACTAGATCAGAAAGATCTGGAGGCTTTGGGAAGTATTCAGAATCCCACCTAAGGTCTCCATGCACTTTTCATGTGCTGTGCAGCCTGAGCCTGGAAATACAAATGGGAAAAAACCTTCCCCAAAAAATACAGTGCTAAATATTATATGGAATCAGTTTTGTTTTGTTTTGTTTTGTTTTGTTTCCCTTTGTCAAATGAACAAGAGAAAATTATAAGAAAGTAGAATGGTTAACAATGAATTTACTTTGATACTTGTGATTCATTAACATATTTTGCATCTGATAACAAACCCAGCCAGGGAGGAAGAGTGCTCATTACTGCACCAGTGACAACAAATCGGTAGATGAAAAGTTAATAAGTGCACATTTAGAAAATTAGGGAAATGGGACCTTGAGGAAGTACTCTAAGGCATAACATGCAAAACCATTTTTGTTAATCAAAGAGGCATTGCAAATTTGGCTGATATTTAATGAAAGACTTTCATTGTTATCCAGCTCCTCCACAGAGTTCAAAACTGTGTAGCTGAGCTCCAAATTGTCTAGTATTTTGTGTTGAAGGACTGGTTTTCTTTTGGCAACATATCAATAGATCATGAGTTCCCATTTACTAAACTCTGTCCAGCTAGTGTGGGTGATGTCTTGCTTACTTACATTCATAGACTTGTAGACTTAGTTCATGAAGATGAAAGGAAATTACTTTAGTTATAGGATGAATATATCAGAATTAGCATTCTTTGCACAAACTTACTGAACAAGACCAGTAAGTTCTTCCATGCGCTTCATTTTAAAATGCCCACCATTTCCTAAATACAAAAGCACTGCTCTCCATATTTTGGAGGAGCCTAGTTTTTGACATTTTACTGTATTGTCATCTTAAGTAATAACTAACTTCCACATACACGTGTAGTAACAATATTCCAGAAAAGAGGCAGTCTCATTCTCCTTTTATATTTCAAAAACTAAGCTACATATTGGACTAAAATATCAAACCTGATATATCCATTAAAGATACTCTCTGTCAGGGATCCTTGGAAAGTTTTGTTAGTGTAATTTACATCAAAATTCAATCACAAAGGAGAGAAAAGGGGGAATATTTATTATCAGAAGTAGCATGTTTTGGAGCTGTCATAATTTTTATAATAGTTTTGTGGAGTCACATCTGGAATAAATGCAATGGTGTTGTCTTCTCCAATCTGGGATTTGGGGAGAACTAGACCTTGAAGTAGCAGAAAAGGCAGAGCATCCCTGAGACAGCAGGGATCAGTTCATTGGCCGTCACTGAAGAAGTGCCAGATTCATGGGTTGACCCCTGAAGAAGGGTTGTCATGCCTGAGGTATTCCCTGCCCTGCCTAGAAGGTGAATTCTGACACTACCTAACAGCATTGTAAAACAGAGATGGTGAAAGACAGGGTAAGTATGCCAGAACAAAATAATTCTTGTATTTTATTCTGATTAAAATCTCTATTTTAATTCTTTTAGGAGGGACTGGGGCAGGGGGGAAGGGAGGGAAGAAGCTATATTGATGAATAAAAAAATCCCCAGACTTATTCCACCAGCTATACTGATTTGGGGCATAAAACATGAGTAAAGTGCTTTTTGTCAGCCAGTGACAGAAAATGCATTTAGATTTTCTATTTGAATTTTTGTACCATTAATTAAAAATATGAACATTCTTGGATTCTTTTAGTAAAACTTTCATGTTAATTGTGAAATCATTTTTCACAGGGGAAAACGTTTTGATAGAAAATTGTCAATTTAGCCTGATGTAAATGAGAATGAAATACTTCCATATTGGTGAAGAATAACAATGATGCAAATGAAATGATAATCTATAGGGGAAAAGCAAGTTTAATTTATGGGAGGCAAGAGCCTCAGTGACTGTTCAGCTGAAAATCCTTAACATCCTTCCAAAGGCTCAGACTGAGTTGCATCTGATGTTTTAACTGCTTATGAGATCCAGATTTTAATTCAGAAGACAGAGCTGTCTTGACCAAAACTTCTGCAGTATCATGTTCGAAGTTGTTACCCATCCCAGGAGATGCTAACACAGGCTGATTGGAAGGGCTGACACCTTCCAATACTTTGATGCTGTTCCACAAACATTAACTGAGCTGAGGTTATTTTACTTTTATTATTTTCGTATTCCAACCATGATAAACAGGAAACTTATTTAATTAATCCATTTATTTAATGGACTGACAATATCGAAAAAAAGATGACTTTTTGTCAATATCTTGCATCTAACATTTGAACAACAGGCCTATACAGATACTCTACTTCATTGATAGTGAGTCTGAAGTATGCACAGCTATGCCTGGACACTATTTCCAAGAATGAAAAGAAAAATAAAAATACTCTTAATGTAAGAACTGAAACAATGTAATTTGACTGCTCTATTTATACTAGATGCTGAAAACAATAATATTGTTTATACAATTAATGCAATATTATACAACCATAATTAATATTATTGATTCCATTAATTTGTTGGTATTTAAGTAGACTCCTGCTGGAAACTGCTTCCACTTGATATGCGTTTGAAAATGTTTTTCAAAAACTGAACTAAAACTGAATAACAAACTGTATGAGAATTTTACTGACCAGACTTGTAACTTGCTCTCTAAGAGTGATCCTGCCTGAAAACAATTTTACAGAATAGGGTCCTGATAAAAGTGCACTTTCATTATTTTTAAAATACTTAATTTATTGGTTTTGAGAAAATGTACCATGAAAAATGTAAAAATAAGATTTCTAGTTTCTTTAATTGGTGCAACTCACTATCCTAGTCTTATGTGTTAAACATTGTATTATATGTAATGAACACTTTAATATAACATAAAATCCAAACAAAATATCTGAAATGATAACTGGAAACAGAATTTTTACAGTTTAAAGTTATGGTATTTTTATGTTGTTAGAATGATGTTATTGAGGTCAGAATAAAATAATACTAGATAAATTGCTGAAATAGCTTACTTCATTGTGCATGTACTAAAACTTTCTGGAATTTTTATGCCATGAGAAACTTTGGATTTTAGCTCATTATTTCAGTTAATTCAGAGCAGAGAAAAAGGAAAATATTACTCAAAATTGAATGGCATTGAATGGCATTGCATAATAAATAGAACTAAAAACTACAAAAAAAAGAAGATGGAAAATCTTGGTCTGTGAGGTCGTGCTCATATGCATAAGGACTGACATTACTTATTCTATTAAGATATATGCATATGTGCATATGTTAAAAGAAAACAAGGATTTTGACATGACAGTTAAAATATTCAGGGATTCATCCTCTGCATTGCCTTAACTTGTAGAGTATATTTATCACTTTTATGAGGACACATAATTTATAACTACTCTTCACTAGACCTGAGCCACTAAAGCAAATGGATTACCATCAGTTCAAGTCAGTTTATACAAAGACTCTTCACTGACAATGTGCTGCTCCAGCACAATAACCTAACAAAGGCCCCACATAAAAGACTTCCTAGTGTATTTTTAGGATACTTTGTAGAATTTTGATCTACTTCAGTATACTTTGCATACGTTCTCTGTGTTGATGTTATTTGAATTTTAAGTACAGTGGACTTTGTATAAAACTACAGAAGAACCAAACGGGGAATTAAAGAAAGAAATAAAAGAATCAGTTCTATGCTTTCATTTGTGGTCAGTCACAACTGTACTCCCTCTCATTTCTTTTGAGATTTGTAGCCAAGAGCAGATCTATGGCCATCTGGTTTTAATCTGCTATTCAGGATGATAGTCTGTGGATCAATGAACTCTAGTCATAGTCTATAGAGAAACTGTAAATCTTTTTGGGATAATTTCCAGAGGATAATAATATTCACAAGAGGCTTCTTTTGCCTTTCTTATCTCCAACTACAGTTTTTCATAAAAGAATGGTATCATAGCTGCCTGTTCTAACAATTGCTTCTGTCACAAGGCATTATTGCCAACGAGCTAAACAATTGAAGTTCTAAATCTTTGAACTTTTAACTATGCTACCACTGCCCAAAGGAGATTTTGTGAGACAGCAGTGAGTTAAAGAGAGTCAAGTGACTAAATGCAAGACAGTAAAATGGGACAGACAAGCTTTCCTTCTAAAATATTGTTTGGATTTTCTTGCAAGAAGAACATATAACGAAATACAGTTCCTTGGCAAGTCTGAAATTAAACAGGGTGCACTTGCTTCAGTGAATGCCCAGTAGACATAAATGAGTAATTCTACTGACTGTATGTTACACTGAGAAAAACATTTCAGCAGAAAATAAAAACCACTGCTTGCTATCCTGGTGCCCATTGACTTGGCCTCTGCTGAAAATAAAACATACAAATGCATGCTAAACAGTACTAATCTCTAGCACTTCCCTACCTGCACATTTATGTGCATGACCTGCTACCATCTTGCCAAATACAAGAAATGCATGGCTTAGGAAACCGCTGAGAGGGGTCTGCAATGCTGCTGCTTCTCCACTCCCCTTCACTCCCCTTCCTGTCCTGAAGAAAAAGTGGGAAGACTATTTTGAACTGAGGAGATGCAGGTTCTCTACTCCCAAACTGAATTTAATACAATACTGCTGGACAACACAGTACTCTTCCCAAAGTTGGTTGAAATCCCTTGATGCTAAAGCATGCTCGTTACCACATATGCATTGCCATTTCTTGCAGAGGGGCATGAAGGCATGACAACCCAACTCACTACACTGCTCCAAACAAAAATAAACAAGCAGTAGTCCTTAACCGTCAACTCTCCAGATACACTTTGCTATTTCTTTCAGAAATTTATCTGAAATGAAATCAGCATGAACCCAGGAACAGTTTCTGATCTGAAATGCAGGCCTTCTATCCAAATTGCATCACTGCACTTACAAATCCTTGTTGATGTGAATACCCGTCTTTTCAAATTATTGCTATATACTCTATGTAAACTACAGCATCTTCAAGTCTCTTGAGAAAAACTTAAGCTGACCGTTCTTTCAGATTCTAAGAACATTAAGTATGTCGAGATTCTGAATATTAAATATGAACAGTTGAATTCTCCACTTAGATACATAAATGCAATTCCCACTGAAATCAATTAAAGCTGTCTTGAAATCTCTCAGAGAGCCCAAAGCTTTATATCCATTTCTATCTTGGAAGTAGTTGGAGATATGTCATGTGAATGGTCTAATGGAATTATGAATCACCCCTATTTCACTATTTGGAAGGAGAGCTTAGATACTTGATCCACAGCTTTTCACTTGCTGTAAATTTTCACAACCACATCTTCTCTGTACACATCCACTTGTAGAAATTATTTCAATTTCATGGTTCTAATAATCTTTTTTTTGTGAGCCTTATATGGATTTTCTGCCAAGAAAGAAAGAAGTATGGGGAAAAGATTGTATTTTAACTGAGGCTACTTCTGTTTAAAATATTTCTATTCTTTAATATTATAATGAACATTTTATAACAAAACAGATTTTATGAAAAAAGAGAATGGCTATGGTATTAACATGGGAAGTATCTGCCAGCGAAATTACTACAATGATGGAAATTCATATTACTGGAGAGTAGTCCTTGTCCCGTCCAAGTCAACAGATTTTTTGCCACTGATTTTTGTGCTGGGCAGGATTTTAATCTGCTCAAGGGCTGGGACTTCTCACTTGCCAACAGCATCTTTAGAGCATTTAAGAGAAAAAAATGGAATGGAAATTTCTTTCAAATTATTATTTCAAGAGTGCTCAGAAACACTGATAAGCAGGTTGCTGATTCAGAAATGACTTTTTACTTCCAAGCTGTCTTTTTTTTTTTTTAATATTTTCTATTAAAGATAGTAAGGATTTTAAGCTTCTATATAATATTCCAAATTAATTACAAAATATTTTCTCTGAAGCAATTTCTGAGATATTACTTTCATTGTTTTAATACAAATGTATTCTTGGTTTTAAGAGTCTAAATTTAGATTGAATTAAAGTTAGGTTGGGGTGGAAAATCAATTTCTAAAGACATATCTGCCTGGGAGATATGGGTGCAGGTCAGAATCTAATACTAGTCCTTCTAGACAGCCCATTCAATGCATCGCTGTTGAGAATGGGAGTGTGAGGAGTTGTATAACCAGGACGGAGCACCTGAAACTAGCTTCCCCATCTTCCTTTTATTTCTAACAAACACAGAGCTAGTGAGCTTCAGCTTTATAAAACCAATTATCTTCCTGACCATACTTCTAATAGAACAACCATAAACTTTTAATTAGGATGTAATCTGAATGAAACAGAGTATTTTCTTTGAGCAATAGTCTGCTGCTGTCAGGCAGGCAAGGTGTTTACTGAAATGAGAATTACCATCAAAGCAGAAGATATTGATCATGTGCCATTACAATACCAGCATTATTTCTTTTACTGGGTGATTGATGGTGATGCAATGATTTTGACTGATGGATCACTACTGGTGCCACCAGGAAAAAGCAGTGGGTCATAGTAGTAGGGGACTCTACTTTGAAAAGCACAGAGGCACCCATCTGTCGGCTTGACCCAGTCTCAAGGGAGGTGTGTTGCCTACCAGAGGCTATGATAAGGGATGTTGCAGAAAGGCTGCCTGGTCTAGTAAGTCCTACTGACTATTACCCACTTCTA